>OZ010684.1:17413466-17678862 GCA_963932265.1 Thymelicus lineola
GGGGGTCTTATCCCAAAAATGGTATTTTTGAAGGTGTTTTGTTCATAAATGGTACATAATACAATTCTAAAAAAAATATATGTTAATTTACAGTCTTTGTTCTTTCTTTTTGTCATACTTGATACACGATACCCGTTACTTCATTCGATAGAAATAAATCACAAAGTTGGGTCTAATCTGGCATAAAAATGGCGTTTTATTCGCGTTTTAATCGCTTCCAGATAATAAAAAATATACCACAGTATAAGTCCTATAGATACCGAAATTATTGGCGAATCATAAAATGAAATTTTGAAAAACAACTCTTTCAATTCATAGTTTTTCCATTTTCTATAGTTACGAAACGCCCGACGTGGTAATTTAGTCTCGCGCCAAACGCCGTCGAGGTAAGGCTTATGTCTGACATGACCGTGCCGCAGTCGAATTTCCGACTCGTAATTTTATTGTTGGCGCGCGCGCGTTTCGAACTTATATGACGTATTAGGTACACAGTCCAAGTATCCACACTGCTGTAATTTGAAATAATAAAAATTGTTCTTGTTTATACTTTAGTTACTATTTATAGTATTTAGGTATTGGTATAAGTCAAGTGCTAATTACACAATTATTCTTGCCGTATTGGGGCCGCTTAGAATACTAACCCCAATCCCAAGTCGTATGGGTGTCGTAAAAGGCGACTAAATCCGGCCCGCTGGTGGTAGGGCCCCTCGAGGGATTATATTGATAATATTGATTATTATTACTATTATTATTTCTCGATGGGGTTCGCCTGGATAGCTACCACCCTTGAGCATGAGTTAGAGGCTTGGGAGCCAGTTTTCTTTTTTGATGTTATACTTCTTTAGGCTCGTTATGAAATAAATGGAAAATTGTTTTGAAAAAATGATTATTATTATATTGTTTTTTTTTAATATTGTTAGAATATTGTTTTTGAATGTTTTTTTGTATGTATATGTATATTATATATACATGTATATTTGTATATAAGTACAGGGGAAGGAGAGAGGGAGGGGAGCGGAGGGTAGGGGGAGTGGAGGGCGAGGGGAAGGGGAGGGCGAGGGGGAGGGGAGGGGTATGGGAATGGCAACGCATCAGTGATGCCTTTGGTGTTGCTGATGTCCACGGACGACGATAGCCACTTACCATCAGGTGGATCGTCAGCTCGTTTTCCGGCTATTTCCATTAAAAAAAAATTATGTAGTAAGAATAATATTAATAAAAACTTGCATTCTCATACCCCCCAGTAAAATATGAGACATACAGTACAAATCAGACATCACTATAATTACCATAACCAGAGTACAAATATTTATCTGTTATATAAAAATATCTGCCCCGGCCGGGAATCGAACCCGGGACCCCTTGCTTTGCAGGCAAGTCCGCTACCAACTAGGCTACAAGGTCGACAAGTTGGTATTTACTTTACACAACATTTAGTAGTAAATTTAAAAAATGTCCCATATCAGTGAGATTGACCTTACCGATGAGTGCTTTTTCAATTCATAAAATATGATACACAATAAAATTCTGAACAGTATTTGACCTCGGAACTTTTCGCACTAAACTTGATAAACGATATTTTACTGTAGTGAACAAGTCGCAAACTTAGATCGGAATGAGTACAAAAAATAGAAATAAATAAACGAGACATTGCAGCATAAGATGAATTTCTGAAAAATATCGCTTCTATGACGCGTGAATGAAGGAAGCACCAAATACCTACGCGGCATATTTGGCGGTTCCTTTACAACCCCCACTGACCTCAGTCTAGGGTCCGAAGTATCGGCCTCTGGTATCGATACCGAGTACCTACTCATGCGGTATCGATGGGAAAATTTTATATCATTTTGTTGAGAAATACAGGCCTGATGACCTTTTTTTTTAGTCCGACCGCTGAACCGATACTAAATATATTGGCAGCAGCTCACAGTAATGTACAAAAACGTGCATTGACAACACTGAAAAGTACTCAGTATTATAAAAGTACTTGATACCAAGGGTTCATATGAGTACTTGCGAGTGAGTACTAGGTAAGAGTATCGAGTACTCAGTATCGAGTATCGCGAAGAAAAATATCGATACCTACTCAGTATCGAAAGTATCGTTCGAACCCATCGAGCACATACCCACTGTGGGTATGTGCTCGATGTTCGAACCCTACCTCAGTCTCAGTTCCTAGCGTAACGCGTTGTTAGAAGAACCTATGTCTGGTAGCTTGCAGCGCGTAGACACCTACATACCTACAACTTATAGTAACTGTAATTTCATTTGTTGTCGGAACTGACGTAATAATAATTATTGTATAATAATATCGTTCATATTTATAATTTGATTAGTTTAATACTTGTATTTAGGTTTAGGTAGTTTAGTTTGTAAATATATTATATTATAGTGTACATAAATTAAGGAAGTTTAATTTTGCAATATGGGCAATAAAAATTTAAATAAAACCAAGTTGTCATCGCTGGCTAAACGAAGAATTTATAAAAAAAACAGGTAAGGGTGATCTGAATATTCTATTATTTTATTTCCTAACTGAGATACCTACGCGTGATACACAAATAAGTAGGTACAAACATACAAAATTGACTAATAAGATACAATTTGCAACATAAATCAGTGACGTGAAAAATTCTAACTAGGTACGGGACATTACATACATAGTACTACAGTACAGTGCAGAACTGTAATACCCCATTTACACGCGCGCGCGAGCCACGAGACAATCGGCGAGACGCGCGCGTACGCGCGCGTGTGAACAGGGCGCTCGCGGACCAGACCGCGACGCGTCTCGCACTCGCAGGGCTCGCGTCGGGAGCGGTTTTGTATGCGCGCGCCAAAGGGGCTCGCGCGAGCGCTCGCGTGGTGTTCACACGCGCGTAGGGGGCGTGGCTTACGGACGCGCCACGAGACACGCGCGTGTAAATGAGCGGTAACAGTATCACCATTGCGACAGTTATACATCTAAGAATGGGTATTGTTTGGATGCTAATATTCTATAGGAGTTATAACATAGGTATGTAGGTACTTTATAATAGTTCCATAGAAGAAAATATTGTCTTTCCTTCCAGGCATCGTCTTTTATCTCCTCATTACATTTTTACCGCAGGTTTTAGGTACTCTTTTTTTACATATTACACATGTACAGTCACCTGCAGAGAAAAGTAACCCATCTGTTTGCAACGCAACAGGCAACGGAAACGTTGCTGTTCGTATATTTATAAACAGATGGGTTACTTTTCTCTACAGGCGACTGTACGTTATTATGTGCATTACTATGCACAGTGCTGTAACAATTTTCCAGGGAATTATTTTGTTGTTTTAGAGAACACTTGCAGGCCAAATACAGTGCGCAAAAGTCGTCGGCAGATAACAAGTTAGTGATTTTTGCAGAAAGTTTTAAATATTTAATATGTATTGTACTTGTACTGATCATCAGAAAAATTATTATATATTTTACATTTTAGGTTAACGGTCGAAGCAGGAAGTAGTAACTTGTGTACTCCACTGATAACGTTAGAGCCTGTCGATTTGATGAGCCTTGGAAATGAGTAAGTGACTACGTGGTTATTTTGGATAAACTTCCGTTTAGGCATTTATCAAAATTGTGGTATACCTATGTATTTCGACGCACTGATAACGAATATCATAGGCAAAATGGCTGCATATTTCATTTTCAAGGTCACCTTGAAAAGCCAACAAAAGTTGTAGCCAATAGGAAGATTGACATTTTATGTTCATAGTATGACAAGTGGAATTGTACCAAGAAATTATGCGGAACGAAATTCGCATTTTTCTTCCAAACCATTTGCTCTACAAGAAAAATGTATGGGACATAAAATGTCAATCTTCTTATGGGCTACAACTTTTGTTCGACACATTTTTCTGTAAAATCAATATTTTGTAATAATAAACTTCCTTTTAGCCCCCGATTGATCTGAATTTTGGTATATCTATGTATTCCGAGGCGCTGTTAACGAATATCATGGGCAAAATGGCCGCATATTTCATTTTCTAAGTCACCTTGAAAAAACATGAATTTAATTTTTCACGTTTATTATCTTTTATGTCTTATATCTCAATCAATTTTATGTCTCAATCAATCTCTAATCCCGGACGTCAGCCTGTATGAGATTAGAGAGGCTCTCAAACAGCCGGGAGATAACGACCGAGCTACTAAGAGCTGGAGGTAAACCCCTTCTAGTGGAGCTCCAAAAACTGTACGATTCCGTCATTAATACTGGAACTACCCCGTAAGCGTGGGGCAGAAGTGTGGTGACGTTGTTCTTCAAGAAGGGCGATAAAGCCTTTTTGAAGAACTACTCGCCCATGGCACTTCTGAGCCACATTTATAAGCTGTTTTCGAGGGTGCTCACAAATCGCATTGCATGCAGGCTTGACGACTTCCAGCCTCCCGAACAAGCAGGATTCTGAAAAGGCTACAGCACCATAGACCATATACACAAACTGCGGCAGATTATAAAAAAGACCGAGGAGTATATGTATATAACGTATATAAGAGTATACGGCAGACGTTGTGTGTTGTCTATGTGGACTATGAGAAAGCCTTTGATTCTATCGAGACCTGGGCGGTACTAAATTCTCTCCAGCTGTGCCGGATCGACTACCAGTATATCGAGGTGTTGAAGTGTTTATACTCATCTGCCACCATGTCCGTCCGGACATGGTGGCATGTCCGTCAGAGTACAAGACACAGCAACGAACCCCATCCAACTGCAGAGAGGTGTCAGACAAGGGGATGTCATATCCGCAAAACTGTTCACCGCTGCGTTGGAAGACGTGTTCAAGCTGGAGGAGTGGAAACTGCGTGATTTTGCTGCAATATTTGAAACAATAGCCTTTATTCTAAACATAAAAGTTGAATTATGGATTTGTGTCAAGTCTCCGTTGTCAGTTTTTTCTTTATGGCAGTAATATCCTTGGCACAACTTGTGGTCACCATAAGCATGCGGCACAGAGTTAATAATGTCATTAAGTAATACCGATATGGCAACACTTCGAGGACATTCCGAGACTTTGTGATGTCTTATAGAGTTCACTATTGCTTTCCGCATTGTCATTATTTTTACATTTGTGATTGTTTTTTCAGACTACTGAATATAGTACCCAGCACCAGTACAGCGGATACTTCCGCATCAAAATTTTATGAACAAGATTTAACTACTGTGTAAGTAATTATTATAACTAAAAATAATTTTCAAAACTTCGAAATAAAACCACCGCTCAAATATTGTAAAACAATGTACAGTATGTATAGTATAACATTATATTGCTTTTTCTAGTCTGGCTGAAGATAATGACGATTCATACCATCTTGAAGTAACAAAAAATGCTGATGAATTTGTACCTGTTTCGGGTCGGCGGATTATTGATATCAATCATCTGTTAGAAGAATTACAGAAAAAAGCCCGCCATAACGAATTGTTTAACTGTAATATGAGTAATTTTCGCCTTATTAGTGAAAAAAGACAAGGACTTATATCCCTTTTCAAGTTCGAATGTAATATGTGCAAGCATAGTTGTATAATCAAATCTGAAGATACCAATGATACTCAAAAAATTAACTTAAATACTGCCGCAACCACTGGGATTATTGCTTCTGGCATCGGCTATTCACAGTTTGAGGAATTATGTTCAGCTATGGACGTCCCGATATTCAGTCCAAATGTTTATTCCAAATTACAAGACGAAGTTTTTGAAAAGTGGGAAAATACTGCGTGTTCCTCCATGGCAGCAGCTGCTGATAAAGAAAAAGAAATAGCTATCGCGGAAGGCCGAATCAAGAATGGTTACCCTGTTATTGATGTTTATGTAGACGGCTCATGGTGTGCTAGATCCTATGGCTCCAACTATAAAGCTTCATCTGGTACTGCAGCCATAATTGGCAGAAAAACTCGTAAAATTCTTTACATTGGCGTGAAAAACAAATATTGCTTAGTGTGTGCCCGATCAGAGCACAACAATATTATACCTAAAGAGCACAAATGCTTTAAAAATTATGACGGTTCTTCGAGCTCTATGGAAAACGAGATTCTAGTCGAAGGATTTAAGACCTCTTTATCTACATATGGCCTCATATATGACAGAATGATTGGTGATGGAGACGCCTCAACTTATGCAAAAATTCTTCAGGCCAGACCGTATGCAGCTCAAAATATTACCGTCGAGAAAATCGAGTGCCGCAATCATATATTACGCAATTTTTGCAAAAAGCTACGCAATCTAACATCTGAGACAAAGTACGCCTTGGCACAGCGAAAAACACTCACAAATGTAAAAATAATGACAATGCGGAAAGCAATAGTGAACTCTATAAGACATCACAAAGTCTCGGAATGTCCTCGAAGTGTTGCCATATCGGTATTACATAATGACATTATTAACTCTGTGCCGCATGCTTATGGTGACCACAAGTTGTGCCAAGGATATTACTGCCATAAAGAAAAAACTGACAACGGAGAATTGACACAAATCCATAATTCAACTTTTATGTTTAGAATAAAGGCCATTGTTTCAAGTATTGCAGCAAAATCACGCAGTTTGATAGAAGATGTCGACACTAACACTGTCGAATGTTTTAACAGCGTTATAGCAAAATTTATCGGTGGCAAAAGAATTAATTTTGCTTTGAAAGGAGGCTATCAAGGTAGGTGTGCAGCGGCAGTCGTTTCATTTAATACAAAATCTGCTCTGTCAACAGTCCAAGCGGCTTTTACTGGCAAAAGCCCTGGAGGAAATGTTGACGTTGTAGAAAAAAAAAGGGCACATAAACGACAACTAAATTTAGAACATCCTGGAAGGAAAAGAAAAATAATAAAGGTAAACAAAATACAATATGATTATGGCCCTGCAAGCACTACACCAGATATGTCTCCGGACGAGTTAGTAAAGGCGAAAGAAGAATTCCAAAATAATTTAAAACAACTTACAGCTGACAAGAACGCTATTGAAAGGGCCACCATATTGCAAAGAGACAGCAGCGAATGGCTTGAAATTAGAAAAAACCTTATTACTGCTTCAAACTTCGGTCCCATTTGTAAAAGAAATGTTTCACTAGGTACTGCGCCACTTGTTAAAAACATACTTTATCAAAAGAATTTGGTAAACATTGCCTCGATTGCTCACGGAATCGAACATGAACGACAAGCACTGCAACAGCTAGAAAAGCAAGAAAATGTGACGATTATGCCGTGTGGATTATTTATTGATGAAACTTACCCATTTATTGGTGCAACTCCTGACGGATTGGTGGGTGATGATACGATAGTAGAAATAAAGTGCCCTATTACAGCCTCCAAAAAAGGACTTTCCGATGCAATAAAAGAGAACAAAATTCAGATTCTGAAATTTGAAAAAAAAACATGCACAATCCTTATAAATAAGAGAAGCAATTGGTTTTACCAAATTCAGGGCCAACTTCATGTCACAGGAAGGAGACAATGTTTGTTGGGAATTTGGGCAGGAGAAAATGAAGATCTTTTTACAAAAGTGATAGAAAGAGACGATGAATTTTGGAAAACTAAAATGGAGCCAAAATTAGTCCTATTCTTTAAAAAGTGTTTGCTGCCAGAAATCGTAGACAGCAGACATGCACGTGGGATGCCAATTAGAAATTTACCTCTACAAAGTAAAGAAACAGTGTCGAATTCGCCAACTAGTGTGCCTGACAAAGAAAATATATGTTCGGATTCATTCACAGCCCGTCATCAGCCTGATGATAATTTTGCTTATTTACGTACAAGCACTCACCAACTAAATATTAAAGAATTTTAGATATTTTTTTTTGTTATAAATATTATATCTATCTGTTTATTAGTTTTTCATTTGTAATAAATACCAGTCGAGGAAATTATAATAGGGATTATTATTATTATTATTATTATTATGTATGGTTTCCTATGCTCAACCTTTATGGTTGGTATATTTCCGAAGCTCCCACCCTGAAACCCTCAGGGAGAAGGAGATTATTATTATTATTATTATTATTATCATCATATTTTCGACTCTCACACCCGCGTACAAAATAAATACATATAGGGCCAAAAAAAATTATATAGTAAACATAAATATATACCAATAAATAAACTTACATAAACTCTACATAAATAATACTTGTAGCGGGTGGAGGATTACGCCCCGGCAGGGGAGACCAAACGGCCGGGGGTCAGGGCGACAGGCTGAGAAACCGACGGACTATCCTAGCTGAGTCTAGCAGCACCGCTTTCTGCGTCTTGGCTGCGAGCGAACTACCACGGAACCCCAGTCGCCTCATATGGTGAGCGAGGCTGACTGGGATCAACCCATTCGCAGATATGACGATTGGGATGGTTTCAGTGGACTCCACATGCCACATGCTGGAAACCTCGTGAGCCAGATCTAGATACTTTCGTTTTTTCTCTGTTTCCGCTCTCACGAGGTTTTCGTCATGTGGGATGGTGATGTCCACTAAAAACACCCTCGACTGTGCCCGGTCCATCAGCACGATATCAGGCTTATTCGCCAGAATCGTCCTGTCCGTGATGATGGACCGGTCCCAATAGAGCCGAACTCGTCACGCTCGAGTACTGGCATCGGTGTGTACCTATAATACGGCACTTTATTATTATTATTATTATTATTATTAGTTACTGTTTATAGTATTTAGGTATTGGTATAAATCAAGTGCTAATTACACCCTTTTACCCCTATCCCAAGCCGGATGGGTGTCGTAAAAGGCGACTAAATCCGGCCCGCTGGTGGTAGGGCCCCTCGAGGGATTATATTGGTAATATTGATATGTTAATTAATACCATTATTACTATTATTATTTCTCCATGGGGTTCGCATGGATAGCTACCAGCCTTGAGCATGTGTCAGCCGCCAAACGACTCGTCGTGACAGCTGGGAGCTTGAGAGCCAGTTTTCTTTTTTGAAGTTATACCTACCTACTTCTTTAGGTGCGTTATGAAATAAATGGAAAATCGTTTTGAAAAAATGATTATTATTATATTGTTTTTTGAAGTGAAAACTTCTTTAGTACGGGGGTGATTTGAAATTCGATGAAACGAAACTGTCCAGTAAAAAGAGACAGACACATAAATTCTAAAGTGAGATAGGAAGCACTGTACAGGGGTAGGGGAGTTGAGTTGAGTAGAGTTGAGGGGAGTTGAGGGGAGTTGAGTGGAGTTTAGGAGAGTTTAGGGGAGTTGAGTGGAGTTTAGGGGAGTTGAGTGGAGACTGGAGTTGAGTGGAGTTTAGGGGAGTTGAGTGGAGACTGGAGTTGAGTGAAGACTGGAGTTGAGTGGAGACTGGAGTTGAGTGGAGACTGGAGTTGAGTGGAGACTAGAGTTGAGTGGAGACTGGAGTTGAATGGAGACTGGGGTGGAGTGGAGACTGGAGTGGAGTGGAGACTGGAGTGGAGTGGAGACTGGAGTGGAGTGGAGACTGGGGTGGAGTGGAGACTGGGGTGGAGTGGAGACTGGGGTGGAGTGGAGACTGGGGTGGCGGGGAGACTGGGGTGGAGTGGAGACTGGAGTGGAGTGGAGACTGGAGTGGAGTGGAGTGGAGACTGGGGTAGAGTGGAGACTGGAGTGGAGTGGAGTAGTAAAACCTACAATTATCATCGTCCCGTAATTTACTTCGTCTCATTATCTTGAAAAAAAAATTTTTGAAGGTTTCTCTTCTACCACGTGTGAATTGCACGTTTTACATTTTAATTTTTTTTTTTGAATATTGTAAGAATATTGTTTTTGAATGTTGTTTTTTTTTAATACTGTTTTTTTGAGTATTGTTTTTTATATGTATAGTATATGTATACTTGTATATAAGTTAAACAGGGGAAGGAAAGGGCTGAGGGGAGGGAGAGGGGCGGAGGGGAGTGGAAGGGGAGGAGAGGAGGGGGGAAGTGCAAGGGAGGGGAAGGGGGGAGGGCCGGCAACGCATCAGTGATGCCTTTGGTGTTGCTGATGTCCACGGACGACGATAGGCACTTACCATCAGGTGGATCGTCAGCTCGTTTTCCGGTTATTTCCATAAAAAAATATTATTATAGTAAGAATAATAAGATGGTTCGTGTTTGTACTTTAGTAACTGTTTTTAGTATTTTGGTATAGGTATAAGTCAAGTGCTAATTACACAATTAATTTACATACTAAAAATAATAAATCGACGGTGGAAAGGCATAATGTATTAACCGCCATTTTAGGCGATATCGAGTTATATACATCGTTGGAATCGGGAGAATTTTCTCTTTCGAATGGTCCTAGTTTCAGCTCGATCTGAAGACTTTTATGGTCGTTAATACACCAGTGTTTTTGAAGTTTTTCATATTTTTTTGTGTTTTAACTCCACAGTAAATAGTGGATTTTGTCAGTAAAACACATCTCAACTAAAAATTTTGCCTTATGTTACTTTGCCTTGCGTGACTTTAACTAAATTTAAATGTTAAAACAATTTACCAAATTATAATATTATCATTTTTGTAATTGATACATTATACCCAACTTGATTTTTCTTCATCAATAGAATTAAAACATTTTACTCCGATTTTAAATGTTAGTCATTGTAAGTTAATACATTTTACTGTATTCTAAAATGCTATTGTTTCCAAGATAATACATTTTACCTATCCAAAATAAGGTAACATTATGCGTTGAGTCGTTTTACTGTTCTTTCTAGAACCTATTTTAATACAATAAAACAAATTTACTTGTTTTTTTCACAAATAACATGTGGATTTAAACTGACTGTACTAGTTTCATTTTTGGCATTAAACTACTTTACAATTTTTTATTGCATACAAAAATTTATGGTTAAACCATACAAATTAAAGCAAATTGCGAGTAAGTCAGATGGTAATATTTAAGTACGGGCTGATGCGCAGGCGCTTCAATCACCCTTCTTGTGTCGGAGAGGATGGTTACGCGCACTTCGTGCCGTTGTCAAACCTCGCGATTCACCATTATTTAAGTATTTTAGATAAGTTATTGTTTAGCGCCAGGGCTCAAAAGTGTTCGCCAAGGATCTATCTACTGGGCAAGGTCAGCTTACGAGGTTGAAGACCGAGTTCGGCACTGAAGTACGAAACTGAGAGATACTACGGACGGTTGTATGCCTCCTCTCAAGCTCCATCTCCTCGCGAGGAGAGCGACAAGCGAGCTAAACTGACCCAACACTACACAGAGGATATCCCGGACGTTAGCCTGTATGAGTTTAGAGAGGCTCTCAAATAACTTAAGAACAATAAGACACCGGGAGATGACGGAATCACAACCGAGCTTCTAAGAGCTGAAGGAAACCCCCTTCTAGTGGCGCTCCAAAAACTATTCGATTCCGTCATCAACACTGGAACTACCCCGGAAGCGTAGGGCAGAAGTGTGGTGACGCTGTTCTTCAAGAAGGGCGATAAAGCCCTTTTGAAGAACTACAGGCCCATTGCACTTCTGAGCCACGTTTATAAGCTGTTTCCGAGGCTGCTCACAAATCGCATTGCACGCAGGCTTGATGACTTTCAGCCTCCCGATCAAGCAGGATTCCGAAAAGGCTTTTTTAATATAGACCACATACACACACTGCGGCAGATTATACAGAAGACCGAGGTAATCAGCCGCTATGTGTTGCCTATGTGGACTATGAGAAAGCCTTTGATTCTATCGAGACCTGGACAGTACTAAATTCTCCCCAGCGGTGCCGGATCGAGTACCGGTATATAGAAGTATTGAAGTCCCGTGGGTGTTTGACAGCCCGTGTGGCGCAATGGTCACCATGCCGGATCGCCGCGCCAAGGGTTCTGGGTTCGATTCCCAGCGAGGCGGAAATTTGAATGATGAGTTTGAATTTCTGTTCTCGGTCTGGGTGTGAATGTCCTTGTCTTGTGTATTGTCCATGGCACCCACGACACAGGGAATCCTAGTGTGGGGCTATGAGTGTGAAGCGTTATTTTTTTTAATGCTTTGAGCAGGCAAACGAGTAGACGGGTCACCTGATGGTAAGTGATCACCGCCGCCCATGGACATTAGCAACACCAGGGGTGTCACCAACGCGTTGCCGGCCAAGAAGATGACGATAGACCCGCTACTTGAAGGACCCTATGTCATAGCTTAGAGGGAACACCGATGCAGGTAGTTTGTTCCACAGTTTACACGTGCGAGGTAGAAAATGACGTGAGAACCGGACTGTGGACGAACGCCAGGTATCCAGATAGTGTTGATGGAACCTGGTGCGCTGTGTGCGGTGACGAAAATGAACTGCAGGTAGTAAGCCAAACGGTTCTTCAGAACATTCCCCATTATACAGACGGTAGAATACGCAGAGAGAACCTACATCTCTCCTCAACTCAACCTCCTCAACGCGTTATTGGAACGAAGTTCCTTATCGCGCGTTGTCAAAGGGGGCTAGACGGAAAATTACGACACTTTTTGATTCTTACGAATGACGACACTTTTTTTGAAGTGATTCAGAGAGTTTTACAGAGATGGCGCTGTACAACAAAACAATATTTAAATCGAAAGGAACTTCGTTACATCCGGGTGTCCCTTGACACCTCTCATGTTTTTTTTATTTATTTTATCAATGGCGAATACTTCACACACCTGCGATATGCCGATGATATAGTCATCCTGGCGGGTTCCTTGGAAGAACTTGATACAATGCTCGGGGACTTGAACAGCGCCTCACAACGGATGAGTCTTAAGATGAACATGGACAAGACGAAGGTAATGTCAAATGTCCATGTCACACCCGTACCGGTTGTTATTGACGGCGCTGCTCTCGAAGTTGTAGACGAATACAATTACCTGGGACAAGTGATCCAGATGGGTAAGCCCAACTTTGAGAAAGAAGTCACTCGTAGAATCCAACCCGGGCTGCGTTCGGGAAACTGCGTCATATCTTATCGTCCAAAACACTACCTCAGTGCCTGAAGTCGAAGGTGGTCGAGCAGTGTGTGTTGCCAGTGATGATATACGGATCAGAGACGTGGTGCTTTACTATTGGCCTAATCCACAAGCTCAGAGTAGCGCAGCGGGCTATGGAAAGGGCTATGCTCGGTTTTTCTCTAGGTGATCGCATCAGAAATAAGATCCGTAGACGAACAAGAGTAACCAACATAGCTCAAAGAATTAGTCGGCTGAAGTGGCAATGGGCTGGCCACATAGTGCGAAGGACCGATAATCGTTGGGGAAGAAAGGTCTTCGAATGGTGCCCACATCTCGGAAAAAGGAGCATAGGACGCCCCCCGACCAGGTGGACTGACGACCTGATGAAGACATCGGGCATCCGCTGGATTCAGAAGGCTCAGGACCGGTCAGAGTGGTGCAAGTTAGGGGATGCCTATGTCCAGCAGTGGACCTTCAAAGGCTGATGGATGGATTGTTTAGTTACGTGTTGTTTATTGTTGAATTAATTGCTTTGATTTTCCGTCCTTACCATTATAACCTTTTAATCAGTAACTTTTTGATAAATATAATTTTAGTAAAACATTTACCTTCATTTTTAATTTTTTTGTCTCTTAGTGACAAGGGGATGTCATATCCCCAAAACTGTTCACCGCTGCGTTGGAAGACGTGTTCAAGCAGATGGAGTGGAAACGACGGGGCATTAACATCAATGGCGAATACATCAAACACCTGCGATATGCCGATGATATAGTCATCCTGGCGGGTTCCTTGGAAGAACTTGATACAATGCTCGGGGACTTGAACAGCGCCTCACAACGGATGAGTCTTAAGATGAACATGGACAAGACGAAAATCATGTCGAATGTCCATGTCACACCCGTACCGGTTGTTGTTGATGGCGCTGCTCTCGAAGTTGTAGACGAACACAATTACCTGGGACAAGTAATTCAGATGGGTAAGTCCAACTTCGAGAAAGAAGTCACTCGTAGAATCCAACTCGGATGGGCTGCGTTCGGGAAACTGCGTCATGTCTTGTCGTCCAAAACACTACCTCAGTACCTGAAGTCGAAGGCGTTCGAGCAGTGTGTGTTGCCAGTGATGACATACGGATCCGAGACGTGGTGCTTTACTGTTGGCCTAATCCACAAGCTCAGAGTAGCGCAGCGGGCTATGGAGAGTTCTATGCTCGGTATTTCACTACGTGATCGCATCAGAAATGAGAAGATCCGTAGACGAACAAGGGTAACCGATATAGCTCAAAGAATTAGCCGGCTGAAGTGGCAATGGGCTGGTCACATAGTGCGAAAGACCGATAACAGTTGGGGAAGAAAGGTCCTCGAATGGCGCCCACGTCTCGGAAAAAGGAGCATAGGACGATCCCCGACCAGGTGGACTGACGACCTGAAGAAGACAGCTGACATCTGCTGGATTCAGAAGGCTCAGGACCGGTCAGAGTGGCGCAAGTTAGGGGAGGCCTATGTCCAGCAGTGGACCTTCAAAGGCTGATGGATGGATTGGATGGATGATTTTAATTTTTTTACAATTTTCAGGATTTTATTAAGTTATGGAAAGTTGAGTTTGTGGCCTAAATTATATTTAAGTGTATGGTTAAACCACTTGGCCCTCTTTGTTCGAATACAATGATGTCTGTAGAACTGTTTTTCCAGGTTTGCATAGATATGAAGAAGTTACATAAAAGCGTTTACCTCTCTCTGGTCATGATTGGATGTGTTTTTAAGTCATTTTACTCGATAGCAATATCACATTTATTTGGATATAAAACAATTTACTGGAAAATATTTATATTATATTTTGGATATAAAACACTTTGCTTGACATTTTTTGGATATAATATTTGGATGTTAACTGATTTTACCTATCTGAGATTTTTTTTATCTGAGATATTTGTATTAATTTATGGAGTTTATACAAAATACCAAACTGAGATTTTTTGGTATTTTGTATAAACTCCATAAATTAATACAAATATTAGACATACGTTATTTTTTATTACATGTATGCATTTGTAATAAATTTTATTACTATTCACTTAAATTTCATAGAGATATCTTCAATACTTTAAAAGTTATGAATTTTCTAAAACTTTAATCGTCTCTCCTGGTCATTTTACTAAATGGCGGATAATACATTTTGCCTTTCCATCGTCGAAATAATAAAAAATTGTATATTCATACACCCAGTTAAATAAAAGACATACAGTACAAATAAGACATCACTATAATTTCCATGACCCAAGTATAAATATTTATCTATACTAATATATAAAGAGGAAAGATTTGATTTTTTGTTTGCATTGAATAGGCTCCGAAACTACTAAACCGATTTGAAAAATTCTTTCACTGTTGGGAAGCTACACTATCCCCGGGTAACATAGGCTATATTATATTTTCAAAAAAATTAGGGATCCTTAATAAAACTCCAATAATGTAACCCAAGGTGTAAAAAATAAGAAAACCGAAGCAAAGCGAGGGCGGTTACTCGTCTGTTATATAAATATATCTGCCCCGGGAATCGAACCCGGTACTCCTTGCTTCGCAGGCAGGTCCGCTACTAACTAGTTGTAGCTCGACAAGTTCGTATTTAGTTATTTACGTAATATTTACTTTACACAACATTTAGTAGTAAATAAAAAAGGGTGTTCTGAAAATTATGTTATTTTATTTCCTAACTGAGATACGTGTGATACACAAATAATTAGGTACTAACATACAAAATTGCCTAATATCATCTAAATACTAACAAAAAATAACCAACTTCAAAATGACTCAAAAACTACTTGTCAGATCTCGCTCAAATTTATGTGGAACCACATGATAAGCACCAGCTTTCGATCAAAAAATAATCATCAAAATCGGTTCACCCACAAATAAGTAGGTACTTACATACAAAATTGACTAATATCATCTAAATACTAACAAAAAATAACCAACTTCAAAATGACTCAAAAACTACTTGTCAAATCTCGCTCAAATTTATGTGGAACCACATGATAAGCACCAGCTTTCGATCAAAAAAGAATCATCAAAATCGGTTCACCCACAAATAAGTAGGTACTTACATACAAAATTGACTAATATCATCTAAATACTAACAAAAAATAACCAACTTCAAAATAACTCAAAAACTACTTGTCAAATCTCGCTCAAATTTATGTGGAACCACATGATAAGCACCAGCTTTCGATCAAAAAAGAATCATCAAAATCGGTTCTCCCACAAATAAGTAGGTACTTACATACAAAATTGACTAATATCATCTAAATAGGTACTAACAAAAAATAACCAACTTCAAAATAACTCAAAAACTACTTGTCAAATCTCGCTCAAATTTATGTGGAACCACATGACAAACACCAGCTTTCGATTAAAAAAAGAATCATCAAAATCGGTTCGCCCAGTCAAAAGTTCTGAGGTAACAAACATAAAAAAACAGTCGATTTGAATATTACATAATTATACATATTTAATATTATATAAATACAATTTACAGAAATTACATATTTAATATTACATAAATAGGTCAATCTGCAATATAAGTATAAAATATAATCCTCGTGTATCCTTTTAAAATTATTATATTACTAGGTGACCCGGCAGACGTCGAAAAGCACTGCAAATTCATTAACTGTTGGTGCATTGTATTAATAGCGCCACCTACCTGGTCCAATTGTGTTTTCAAACAATCCAGGAATCCGTTGAAATATGCACACAAAATTTCATCCAAATCGGTCCAGCCGTGTAGGAGTTAGATGACAAACACACGTACAGAATAATTATTGTATATTATAGATAATGATAAAAATAAAACTATATTTTCATTTCATACTAATAAATGTACTTATTTACTGACTACTACTTAATTCAAATTTGTAAAATTAGTGCAGGTCTCCTACTGCAAAATATTTCTACCTAATTGTGCTGTGGTCGGCCACCGGGTCATACGAGTTCACGTTCTCGAGGCGTTATCGATGTTTGATCCACGCGGACTCGCCAGCGCGATAATACCTACTTTATGACTAGAAGAGGGCCTTAAAACAACAATTTTGAAAATAATTTATATCTTTCTCAAAACCAATGATATATGAAAGTCACAATTCATTACCTGAAGCAATGGGGGCTTAGTTTTTTGTAAGTTACCTCGCTGATTTAATCTATCGTCAATACAATATTTTAGTTTTTCTGTTCTATACTTATTCTGATATTCTCTTTCTATATGTATATATCTTTCTAGTTACTTTTATACGACCTACAATATAAATATTATATTTAGTTATTATTTATGCTTTATCTATCATCTCTTTAATATATACCGCCTTAGATGTATCTGTTTTCCCAAAGGTCGGCTGGCAGAGAATGCTTCTAGCATTAAGCCCACCTTTTGTACCATTTTGATTAAAGGTATAATAAAGTTATAAATAAATAAATAAATAAATATATTTATGAATTTCTTGTGGGTTCAAGATAGCCTATTAGTCTATCTTTTGATAGGTTCGCACGCAGATATGACATTAGGATAAACTACAAACACAAAAAAAAACTAGGTATCGATTGTACCGCGTACCGCAACGGAAGATAGTTCAATATGTGTAGTGACTAGTGATGTCAATAAAATAAAATCTCAGTTGTCGATGGAAAAAGAAAATTAAATTGTATGGTTTTATGAAACCACGACGCAAGTGAAAATTTTTAGATAATTAATCGATTTAGGGTATTAAAATTGCGTTTTTAATCTTAACTTAATTATTGAATAATCAAAATTTTACAACCAAAAAATTATTGACTTCAAAATAACTCAAAAACTACTTGTCAGATCTCGCTCAGTGGCACCACATGACAAGCACCAGTTTTCGATTAAAAAACGAATCATCAAATTTGGTTCACCCAGTCGAAAGTTCTGAGGTAACAAACATAAAAAATACAGTCGAATTGAATACCTCCTCTTTTTTTGAAGTCGGTAAAAATGGGAATGATATAATGATGATTTTTCTTTATATTTTTTACCATTTATTTCTAAGTCTAATTTATTTACACCAAAATAAATGGACTTTTTACACTTTTTTCTTTTAAAAGAACTCATTATTCACCAACAGATTTCAAAATATATTTAATACACAGAGAACATATATATAATAGTATTTTTTCCAAACATGCGCGTGACCGTCCGCATCGACAGTTGAACAACACTAAAACAAATACACGCAGTGCCCGCGCTCCCCGCCCTCCCTTACTTGCGGCTACGAGGGGTACGATTCACGAGTATCAAGTATCAACACGTCTCCTAACGCAAGGAATGAAACATTTTATACTACAGTGCGTTAGAGACCTAATCCATCTCTAAAGTTTTTCTTAACGCTCTTGGATCCATCTTTCAGTAAGAAGCAAATATGTATATTTGTCTTACAATTACACAAAGAACTTTAGAAGTTAGAGCCTCCCGCAACTGAGTGAAACAACACGATTTTAGTCGCCGCACAATACGAAAGTCTTGCAAGAGATCGAATAAGTCTCCTAACGCAGTGAATGTGTTAAACCACTTTTCTATCTATCTACATGCCATTTCCAGTTATTTTATGTTCGCGTCAGACATGGTTTTTCTGTGAATCCCTTATTTCGCATTCGGTCGGAAATTGCCATGAAATCGCTGAAAAAATAATGGGTCGTACTGACATGGTAATTGTTTGTATATTACGCGATTGTCAAAGGGTTCAATTGTTGCAAAATTGAGCGTAATGGCTTCTTCCTATGTATTTTTGTATCAATTTACCGATTGATGTAACGGACGCCCGCTTCATTTGAACTGAATTGTGTTAGACCTGGCAGTGTTTGATCAATACTGGCCATTGTTCAAAGGCTTTGTACATAAAGGAGTAAGGCTAACGGTGCTAAATGTGTGAGACCGGCAAAACATGCTAATTTTGATAAAGGGCAGTGTCCTTCAACTTCAAAAAGTGTGATGTGATTTTTAAACACTTACCTACTGCTTACTTTTAACGGGGTCGTCATTGACACCATTATTAGGTAGGTAAATATTTAATATTTCTGTACGTTTTAAATAAATAGCAGAACAATTCAGGCCGCCACTAAAGATATAAATGGAGTACAGAACGGAACACCGAGACGAGCTCAGCTCAATATTAGTGCAGTCATTGAAGCATTATTGCTCCGAATTTTTTTACTGTGAACCGATTTGCGTGAAATTTTGGAATTAGGTTCATCTTACCCTTAACTTCAAAAGTGAAAATGATTTAAACTCCGCACTCACCCTGGGGGTGGTTGCCACCCCTTCTCGGGGGTGGTCATTTTTTTTTTCAAAATAACCTCGGATATCGATAGAAGGGCTAATTATAAGCTAAAAATTACCTATAAAGTTTTTCGAAAAATCCAATACTTTTCAAGTTATTGGCAATTGAAAAATCGCAATTTTTTCACGTTTTTCATCGGTCTTTTGCAAATATCTCAAAAAATATATGTTTTATCGAAAATTTTATAAGAACCAAAATTGTAGCAGATAAAAAAACGAACAATTTAGTTTTTTTAAATCATTCTAAGTGCAATATTAAGCTAGATATTGAAGATCAAAGCCGTTTTTTATTTTGTCTGAAATTTAATCTATGTGTTCAATGCCATCTAGCGGCGAACAGATGCATTTTATGCATTCTGCCATGTAGAAAGTTTTTGTAGTGCTTGAAATAAGCTTTAAAATGAGCACTGTTAAAGGTCTTTTGCACGTAAAATAAGTGAGCTGTATTGAAAATAAGAAGACCATTTAATATTTTTTCTTTTAAATCAATGGGTTTCATAAGTGCCATTTCCGCCAAAATGAAAATTAATCGTATTCCGCCTAGAAATAACTTTATTATGAAGAGTTTGATAGATTGTATCAGTTTGGCTGCTTCAGGACACATATTTTAAAAAAAAATCAAGATTTAAAAAAAAAACAAAATTTTAAATTTACAAAAAAAACACCTTTTTTTCATAATATCTCAAAAATGACGACAGATACGTAAAAAAGTGTAGGGATGAAAAATTTAGGTATTTTTCTGACGAACAATTTGGTTTTTTTTTTATTTCTGTCAAACAAAAATTGACGGAGATATGATTGTTTAAAGAGCGCGCGGCAGCGCAATCACAGTCTCTCTTAAGCCCTTTAACCCTTCAACGTTTTAAAAAAAGGTTTTTTACTATATATTGCAATGAAGGATGTTGTAGCTCTGTTAATTACCTTTAAAATGGTTTATTATAAATTGTGATATCATGAAAATTGAAGGAGTTATGGTCCAAAAACTTATATTTTTTTCTACTCAGTAACTGAAAATTTCGGAGTGTGAATATTTGGAGCAAGTTTTCTCAAAGCTGCTACAAAAAACACTGCTGTAAAATTGTCATCGCTAGTTCCAACCGTTGGTGCCATAGATGAGAATACCAAGAGAGTTTATCTGCAAACCCAGATTTGGCTTGGTAATAAAAACATTTGTCCAACGGATTGGGGGTGGATCATGAGTGACGGCTTATTGACACCACTTAAGTCTGTAAATCCACCCGCACACCAAGAACTCCTAAAAATGATTTTTTGCAACTGCAAAAAAGGATGTGGAACGTTTTGCGGGTGCAGAAGAGTTGGCCTATTCTGTAATACTACATGCGGAACGTGCAGTGGAGATAATTGCCAAAATAGCCCATTCATTCAACCAGATATTAATTGTGACAGCGATCCGACATTGAGTAATGAAAAATAATATATTTTAATAATCTGGTACGATGTATTTTATGTAGCATTTTATGTAATTTGTAAATATTTTATTCAATAAATGGCAATTTTTTACTCTATAATTAAATTATTTTTAAATATGTAATCATATATATTTACTGTTTTAATTTAGGGGTAGTTTTAAGGGTAGCAAAGTTGAAGATTATGATAATCACTTTCGAGAGTGTAGAATAATATTTAAATCCTTTTCATTTAATCAAAAAAAAATTTTTAACAATTTTTTATCAAGGGGTTGTTTTTAAGGGTTGAAAGGGGGTTAAAAATTTGACTATTATTATAGAGAACAAAATAATACTTACTCTATACTTACATCTTTTTATGTCATACCAAAGTAATTTTTTGTGATTTTTTTAATTTAGGGGTTGTTAGCAAGGGTTGTAAGAATTTCAAGGGGTTGAAAATGATTTTAAATATGAGGTAATTGTGTTAGAAAACACTTTACAATTTCAAAACTTACTATTACACATGTTTTCTAGCGATAAAATGGCTCAATGTTAATTTTTCCATTAAGGGGTTGTTTACACCCCTTAAAAATAATTTGCGGAGTTCAGATTATTTTCACTTTTGAAGTTAAGGGTTAGATAAGCCTAATTCCAAAATTTCATGCAAATCGGTTCACAGTAAAAAAATTCGGAGGTAACACCGTATTTTTCGCTTCAATGACTGCACTATATTAATTTACCTTGTTCGAGAATGATCCAAACACGACAGACCCAATTTTGATATTGTTTCCTTTATCGAAAGCCTCAATAAAAATTGTTGTACATTTCATCTGACACTGTCAGCGACACGAACGTAGGTTTCGCGATTCTATATCTTTTATATAAATTGTGTACATTTTACGAATTTTACCTTTGAATTTGTTGTTTGATTCGGCAAATGGAAACCGTTTTTAATAATGGTATTTCTTTTTCCGATATCATTGTTTTGTTCAAACATTTTTGTCTGTCAATCACAGTTATCTGAGCCGATGCTGATTTACAGTTTCAACACTTTATGGACACACTATCTTGCATTAAGAAATTTGCTTACAAGTGATTTACTGCTAAACCAGACTGTGCGTCGTCCAGCCAAATTGCACGAAATTTTAATTTCGGGCACTACACTTTGCTGTCGAGCGATGACTGCAATTCTATTGGGCAAAAAATCTAATAGAGTCCACTCCATGGATTTGGCATCCGTACCGCACGCATATAACGAAATTAGGAATAGTTTTAATACCCAGCCCAACGTTTTACGGTCTGGTCTGATATAGGACATGTTGGCAAACAGATGTACGAATAACTGGCGTTATTTTATCTAACCTTTAATATGGAAAACCATAGATTTCTACCCGCATTCGAACAGCGTGCAAGAGTATGTATATGCCTTCGTATTTGTGAGCAGAGACAAGATTTAATGTTACTTAACACCAATGCTTTCCAGTAGGCATCAATATTTAAAAAAACATCATTGTATCAGCGTACGATAAGCGTTAAACAAAAAAATGGACAACCTTTCATATACATAATTCATCGATATATTGCGGGTAGATATTACTTTTTTATAACTTTCAATTGCTTTCAAGGTATATTAGATATCATACAACCAATGCGATCCGCGTTAAAATTGACAATTTCACAACTACTACTGGGAAATCAAAATGTAATTGATACTCATATCATCTCACCGATTCCAATGATCCAATAATACAGCATAACGACTTTCTTATTGCTCAGTGCTCAATGCTCAATGCTCAGCGCTCTCAACAACGTCGTAAAATTCAAAGAAAAGACGAAACTTATACGTCAAGTGTTAGATTGATGTGAAAACCTCCAAGGGTAAACGTAAGTGATAACTTGGCACCTATGAGAATATTGAGTTCGTGATACAAATAAAAAATGACTTTTTTATTTACGGTGACGTCTATGAAGGTGTTTTTTTATGTATGTATTTGCAAACAAACATACGATCAACCTTATGGGAATTAAGTAACACCAAAGGTAAGGCTACGCGTTACCGACCAAAAAGGAAAACCGATTTTAATATAATTATCTCTTACTTTCAGGGCTAAGAGATCTTTCCACTAAAAACCTGCCTACCTACTATGAAGGAATACACAGTCCACGCTGCTACCTTTGAAGTCTTATGCCCACTGAAACGAATCGACGAAGTTCTGGACATTTTCTGCGACAATTTATAACGCTCCGTCCATAGTACGCGACAGGGTTGGTCGGTGACGGAAGGGTGTCATACTTTTCAAAATTCAGAGTCGTCACTTCTTTCTAGCTTTCTTTACATTCATAATACCGAGTCGCGATGAATGAAATCGCAAGTTGGTATTCTTTACTCGTTTGTTCAGCGACATGAAAAAGAAACAAAGATAAACTGATAGTACCTACAGAGGTTAGTATCCGATAAGTTTTATGCAGTCAACAAACGTATTTGGAACCGAGAATCTCACAGGTCACGAAAGAAATTGGTTTCATAAAATGTCGGTCAGTCAGGCGACAGTTTACGAGCCGAGCAGATGGCTCCGCACTCCGCAGCTCTGGGCTGAAGGTGCCAGATATAAACTTTCTTTAAGTGTCAATATTCTAGTTTTACGTTTGCATCTCACGGATTTTACGTTTTTGTTTAACATTAAAACAAATGAAAGTGAGGTTGGGATCACGAAAGGGCTTTGTGGCTGTATTATGACAGATCCGTTTAATAACTTCCGTAACCTTGTTTTCTTTGCAGTTTTTTTTATTTTTATTGTTGCGTAGTTGTATTGAAATCAGCTCGCTCTCGCTTCAGGACATCTATTCGTTACAACATAGTATCAAGATATTGAAGAAAGTAGCTATTGTTATTTAATACAGAGTATTACAGAGCGGTAAAAAATAGTTAGAAGAGTTTTTTCGCTTATTCTTCGATAGAGATTTCTTCCCGACGACTCTTTAACACAGATTCACAGACATAAATTTATATGTGTGTAATCTAAAAAGTTAAAAAAATACTTTTTCTAATTAGTCTCTACAGCCTGATTATTATTAATAGATAATTCCTTATATTATTAGATTTATTGGATAGACAAAAAGAAAAATGTTTTTCCAATTCACATTTCCTTAATCCATGCTTAATACAAATAAAGTTAGAGAACTATTCGGAGGCGGGTGCCAAATTCCTTAAGGAATACTCCCTCAGAGTTGTATAGACCAGGCGCTGATGATAAGGCTTAACAAATTAGAAAATCTATACTAATATTATAAATGCGAAAGTAACTCTGTCTGCTACTCAATAACGCCTAAACCACTGAACCGATTTTGATGAAATTTGGTACAGACATATAATTGAGCTCGGGAATGAACATAGAATACTTTTTATCCCGGAAAATAGACCTGTTCCTGAGGGATAACTCTTCCACGCCAAAACCACTGAACCGATTTTCATGAAATTTGGTACAGATATAGAATTGAACTTGCGAAAGGACATAGGATACTTTTTATCCCGGAAAATAGACCTGTTCCTGAGGGATAACTCTTTCAAGCCAAAACAACTGAACCGATTTTGATGAAATTTGGTACAAATATAGAATTGAGCTCGGGAATGGACAAAGGATACTTTTTATCCCGGAAAATGGACCTGTTCCTGTGGGATAACTCTTTCAAGCCACTAAACCGATTTTGATGAAATTTGGTACAGATATAGAATTGAGTTCGGGAAAGGACATAGGATACTTTTTATCCCGGAAAATAGACCTGTTCCTGTGGGATAACTCTTTCAAGCCACTAAACCGATATTGATAAAATTTGGTACAGATATAGAATTGAGCTCGGGAATGGACAAAGGATACTTTTTATCCCGGAAAATGGACCTGTTCCTGTGGGATAACTCTTTCAAGCCACTAAACCGATTTTGATGAAATTTAGTACAGATATAGAATTGAGCTCGGGAAAGGACAAAGGATACTTTTTATCCCGGAAAACAGACCTGTTCCTGAAGGATAACTCTTTCAAGCCACTAAGCCGATTTTGATGAAATTTGGTACAGATATAGAATTGAGCTCGGGACTTTTCCCTTTTCCTTACATAGGATACTTTTTATCCCGGAAAATAGACCTGTTCCTGAGGGATAACTCTTTCAAGCCACTAAACCGATTTTGATGAAATTTAGTACAGATATAGAATTGAGCTCGGGAAAGGACAAAGGATACTTTTTATCCCGGAAAACAGACCTGTTCCTGAAGGATAACTCTTTCAAGCCACTAAGCCGATTTTGATGAAATTTGGTACAGATATAGAATTGAGCTCGGGAAAGGACATAGGATACTTTTTATCCCGGAAAATAGACCTATTCCTGAGGGATAACTCTTTCTCGCCTAAACAACTGAACCGATTTTGATGTTTGGTACAGATATAGAATTGAGCTCGGGAAAGGACATAGGATACTTTTTATCACGGAAAACAGACCTGTTCCTGAGGGATAAGGTCAAATTTTGTTATATGTAGGTTACAGAATTGTCATAGTTTCATCATGCCCTTCCGTCCTTCCGTCCATCCGTCCGTCCGTAGCATAGCGCAGAGGCCCTTAGTGCTAGAAAGCTGTAATTTAGCAAGGATATACATGTTTATTTAAACTTTAAACTGGTAGAATAAAATTTTTAAAAATATGTTTTTAGGATACCTACCTCTCCTAGAGGTAATATGGGGATAATTTTTTTCCGTCACGCACGTGCGGGGTATCGTGAAAAAGGTCTCTCAAAAATAATATGGGTATGCTAAGTCCATTTTTTGATTGAGGGGTTTGTTTGGGAAATATTCGTAAGTGTTGGACACGTAAAAAAAATCATGGCAATACCATTAAGATCAATTCAAAAGGAAAACTATCATGGCTATATTATTAGCATACGTAGTTATTGAGTTCTATAAACTTAGAACTTCGGAACCCTATATTACCAGTGACCTGACACGCTATTAGCCGGTTTTTTAACCTACTTCAAAAAAGTAACAGGTTCTCAGTTCGACTGTTATAAACAAAAATTAACTTTAGGTAACATAATTTGAAAAATCAATCTTTAAAGGGTTAATTCAGGGAATGTTTATACGAAACTTCGTCATTTTTAGGTTTCTGAAGTAAAATCGTGACCCTAATAGCTTCGTCATATCTGTCCGTCAGTCTGTCCGTCTGTCCAAAGCAAAGCGCCGAGACCCTTAGTGCTAGAAAGCTATAATTTGGCATGGATATACATATTTATTAAAACTCCAAAATTGTAGAATAAACTACTGAAAATAATTTTTTTTCGGGGTACCTCCACTACAGGTAACGTGAGGATTAATTTTTTATTTATCCCTATAGTGTGGGATATCGTTGAAAAGTTTTTTCAGAAATATTATGGGTCTTTTTAGACCATTTTTGGATGTAGGACTCCGTTTGCGAAATACGTATATTTGGCTTGAAAGTGCAAATTTTGGGTACCCAAGTCAAGTCAAGTGTCCCCCCAACGGCTAAACGGTTGGAGTTGGACAAGTGAAAAAATTCTCAAAAATAGGTTATACGATGAATTTATAAGGAAAACTATCAAGGCTATGTTAGCATAAGTAGTTAATGAGTAATAGTCAATAAACTTACTACTTTGGAACCCTATATTGCACGTGGCCTGACACGCACTTGCCCGGTTTTTTAAGTTAAAACTGTGAAAGTTGGTAGTTAGTATGTAATCTATACTAATATTATAAATGCGAAAGTAACTCTGTCTGCTACTCAATAACGCCTAAACCACTGAACCGATTTTGATGAAATTTGGTACAGACATATAATTGAGCTCGGGAATGAACATAGAATACTTTTTATCCCGGAAAATAGACCTGTTCCTGTGGGATAACTCTTCCACGCCAAAACCACTGAACCGATTTTCATGAAATTTGGTACAGATATAGAATTGAACTTGCGAAAGGACATAGGATACTTTTTATCCCGGAAAATAGACCTGTTCCTGAGGGATAACTCTTTCAAGCCAAAACAACTGAACCGATTTTGATGAAATTTGGTACAAATATAGAATTGAGCTCGGGAATGGACAAAGGATACTTTTTATCCCGGAAAATGGACCTGTTCCTGTGGGATAACTCTTTCAAGCCACTAAACCGATTTTGATGAAATTTGGTACAGATATAGAATTGAGTTCGGGAAAGGACATAGGATACTTTTTATCCCGGAAAATAGACCTGTTCCTGTGGGATAACTCTTTCAAGCCACTAAACCGATATTGATAAAATTTGGTACAGATATAGAATTGAGCTCGGGAATGGACAAAGGATACTTTTTATCCCGGAAAATGGACCTGTTCCTGTGGGATAACTCTTTCAAGCCACCAAACCGATTTTGATGAAATTTAGTACAGATATAGAATTGAGCTCGGGAAAGGACAAAGGATACTTTTTATCCCGGAAAACAGACCTGTTCCTGAAGGATAACTCTTTCAAGCCACTAAGCCGATTTTGATGAAATTTGGTACAGATATAGAATTGAGCTCGGGACTTTTCCCTTTTCCTTACATAGGATACTTTTTATCCCGGAAAATAGACCTGTTCCTGAGGGATAACTCTTTCAAGCCACTAAACCGATTTTGATGAAATTTAGTACAGATATAGAATTGAGCTCGGGAAAGGACAAAGGATACTTTTTATCCCGGAAAACAGACCTGTTCCTGAAGGATAACTCTTTCAAGCCACTAAGCCGATTTTGATGAAATTTGGTACAGATATAGAATTGAGCTCGGGAAAGGACATAGGATACTTTTTATCCCGGAAAATAGACCTATTCCTGAGGGATAACTCTTTCTCGCCTAAACAACTGAACCGATTTTGATGTTTGGTACAGATATAGAATTGAGCTCGGGAAAGGACATAGGATACTTTTTATCACGGAAAACAGACCTGTTCCTGAGGGATAAGGTCAAATTTTGTTATATGTAGGTTACAGAATTGTCATAGTTTCATCATGCCCTTCCGTCCTTCCGTCCATCCGTCCGTCCGTAGCATAGCGCAGAGGCCCTTAGTGCTAGAAAGCTGTAATTTAGCAAGGATATACATGTTTATTTAAACTTTAAACTGGTAGAATAAAATTTTTAAAAATATGTTTTTAGGATACCTACCTCTCCTAGAGGTAATATGGGGATAATTTTTTTCCGTCACGCACGTGCGGGGTATCGTGAAAAAGGTCTCTCAAAAATAATATGGGTATGCTAAGTCCATTTTTTGATTGAGGGGTTTGTTTGGGAAATATTCGTAAGTGTTGGACACGTAAAAAAAATCATGGCAATACCATTAAGATCAATTCAAAAGGAAAACTATCATGGCTATATTATTAGCATACGTAGTTATTGAGTTCTATAAACTTAGAACTTCGGAACCCTATATTACCAGTGACCTGACACGCTATTAGCCGGTTTTTTAACCTACTTCAAAAAAGTAACAGGTTCTCAGTTCGACTGTTATAAACAAAAATTAACTTTAGGTAACATAATTTGAAAAATCAATCTTTAAAGGGTTAATTCAGGGAATGTTTATACGAAACTTCGTCATTTTTAGGTTTCTGAAGTAAAATCGTGACCCTAATAGCTTCGTCATATCTGTCCGTCAGTCTGTCCGTCTGTCCAAAGCAAAGCGCCGAGACCCTTAGTGCTAGAAAGCTATAATTTGGCATGGATATACATATTTATTAAAACTCCAAAATTGTAGAATAAACTACTGAAAATAATTTTTTTTCGGGGTACCTCCACTACAGGTAACGTGAGGATTAATTTTTTATTTATCCCTATAGTGTGGGATATCGTTGAAAAGTTTTTTCAGAAATATTATGGGTCTTTTTAGACCATTTTTGGATGTAGGACTCCGTTTGCGAAATACGTATATTTGGCTTGAAAGTGCAAATTTTGGGTACCCAAGTCAAGTCAAGTGTCCCCCCAACGGCTAAACGGTTGGAGTTGGACAAGTGAAAAAATTCTCAAAAATAGGTTATACGATGAATTTATAAGGAAAACTATCAAGGCTATGTTAGCATAAGTAGTTAATGAGTAATAGTCAATAAACTTACTACTTTGGAACCCTATATTGCACGTGGCCTGACACGCACTTGCCCGGTTTTTTAAGTTAAAACTGTGAAAGTTGGTAGTTAGTATGTAATCTATACTAATATTATAAATGCGAAAGTAACTCTGTCTGCTACTCAATAACGCCTAAACCACTGAACCGATTTTGATGAAATTTGGTACAGACATATAATTGAGCTCGGGAATGAACATAGAATACTTTTTATCCCGGAAAATAGACCTGTTCCTGTGGGATAACTCTTCCACGCCAAAACCACTGAACCGATTTTCATGAAATTTGGTACAGATATAGAATTGAACTTGCGAAAGGACATAGGATACTTTTTATCCCGGAAAATAGACCTGTTCCTGAGGGATAACTCTTTCAAGCCAAAACAACTGAACCGATTTTGATGAAATTTGGTACAAATATAGAATTGAGCTCGGGAATGGACAAAGGATACTTTTTATCCCGGAAAATGGACCTGTTCCTGTGGGATAACTCTTTCAAGCCACTAAACCGATTTTGATGAAATTTAGTACAGATATAGAATTGAGCTCGGGAAAGGACAAAGGATACTTTTTATCCCGGAAAACAGACCTGTTCCTGAAGGATAACTCTTTCAAGCCACTAAGCCGATTTTGATGAAATTTGGTACAGATATAGAATTGAGCTCGGGACTTTTCCCTTTTCCTTACATAGGATACTTTTTATCCCGGAAAATAGACCTGTTCCTGAGGGATAACTCTTTCAAGCCACTAAACCGATTTTGATGAAATTTAGTACAGATATAGAATTGAGCTCAGGAAAGGACAAAGGATACTTTTTATCCCGGAAAATAGACCTATTCCTGAGGGATAAGGTCAAATTTAATATGTAGTATGTGTATGTGTTTAATATGTATGTGTTTAAAATATGTAGGTAGTTGATAGATTCGTTATTTATGAAGCGATTTTTATGACTCTTTTTAGGGTTCCGAAGTCAAAACAGAATTGTCATAGTTTCATCATGCCCTTCCGTCCTTCCGTCCATCCGTCCGTCCGTAGCATAGCGCAGAGGCCCTTAGTGCTAGAAAGCTGTAATTTAGCAAGGATATACATGTTTATTTAAACTTTAAACTGGTAGAATAACATTTTTAAAAATATGTTTTTAGGATACCTACCTCTCCTAGAGGTAATATGGGGATAATTTTTTTCCGTCACGCACGTGCGGGGTATCGTGAAAAAGGTCTCTCAAAAATAATATGGGTATGCTAAGTCCATTTTTTGACTGAGGGGTTTGTTTGGGAAATATTCGTAAGTGTTGGACACGTAAAAAAAATCATGGCAATACCATTAAGATCAATTCAAAAGGAAAACTATCATGGCTATATTATTAGCATACGTAGTTATTGAGTTCTATAAACTTAGAACTTCGGAACCCTATATTACCAGTGACCTGACACGCTATTAGCCGGTTTTTTAACCTACTTCAAAAAAGTAACAGGTTCTCAGTTCGACTGTTATAAACAAAAATTAACTTTAGGTAACATAATTTGAAAAATCAATCTTTAAAGGGTTAATTCAGGGAATGTTTATACGAAACTTCGTCATTTTTAGGTTTCTGAAGTAAAATCGTGACCCTAATAGCTTCGTCATATCTGTCCGTCAGTCTGTCCGTCTGTCCAAAGCAAAGCGCCGAGACCCTTAGTGCTAGAAAGCTATAATTTGGCATGGATATACATATTTATTAAAACTCCAAAATTGTAGAATAAACTACTGAAAATAATTTTTTTTCGGGGTACCTCCACTACAGGTAACGTGAGGATTAATTTTTTATTTATCCCTATAGTGTGGGATATCGTTGAAAAGTTTTTTCAGAAATATTATGGGTCTTTTTAGACCATTTTTGGATGTAGGACTCCGTTTGCGAAATACGTATATTTGGCTTGAAAGTGCAAATTTTGGGTACCCAAGTCAAGTCAAGTGTCCCCCCAACGGCTAAACGGTTGGAGTTGGACAAGTGAAAAAATTCTCAAAAATTGGTTATACGATGAATTTATAAGGAAAACTATCAAGGCTATGTTAGCATAAGTAGTTAATGAGTAATAGTCAATAAACTTACTACTTTGGAACCCTATATTGCACGTGGCCTGACACGCACTTGCCCGGTTTTTTAAGTTAAAACTGTGAAAGTTGGTAGTTAGTATGTAATCTATACTAATATTATAAATGCGAAAGTAACTCTGTCTGCTACTCAATAACGCCTAAACCACTGAACCGATTTTGATGAAATTTGGTACAGACATATAATTGAGCTCGGGAATGAACATAGAATACTTTTTATCCCGGAAAATAGACCTGTTCCTGTGGGATAACTCTTCCACGCCAAAACCACTGAACCGATTTTCATGAAATTTGGTACAGATATAGAATTGAACTTGCGAAAGGACATAGGATACTTTTTATCCCGGAAAATAGACCTGTTCCTGAGGGATAACTCTTTCAAGCCAAAACAACTGAACCGATTTTGATGAAATTTGGTACAAATATAGAATTGAGCTCGGGAATGGACAAAGGATACTTTTTATCCCGGAAAATGGACCTGTTCCTGTGGGATAACTCTTTCAAGCCACTAAACCGATTTTGATGAAATTTGGTACAGATATAGAATTGAGTTCGGGAAAGGACATAGGATACTTTTTATCCCGGAAAATAGACCTGTTCCTGTGGGATAACTCTTTCAAGCCACTAAACCGATATTGATAAAATTTGGTACAGATATAGAATTGAGCTCGGGAATGGACAAAGGATACTTTTTATCCCGGAAAATGGACCTGTTCCTGTGGGATAACTCTTTCAAGCCACTAAACCGATTTTGATGAAATTTAGTACAGATATAGAATTGAGCTCGGGAAAGGACAAAGGATACTTTTTATCCCGGAAAACAGACCTGTTCCTGAAGGATAACTCTTTCAAGCCACTAAGCCGATTTTGATGAAATTTGGTACAGATATAGAATTGAGCTCGGGACTTTTCCCTTTTCCTTACATAGGATACTTTTTATCCCGGAAAATAGACCTGTTCCTGAGGGATAACTCTTTCAAGCCACTAAACCGATTTTGATGAAATTTAGTACAGATATAGAATTGAGCTCGGGAAAGGACAAAGGATACTTTTTATCCCGGAAAACAGACCTGTTCCTGAAGGATAACTCTTTCAAGCCACTAAGCCGATTTTGATGAAATTTGGTACAGATATAGAATTGAGCTCGGGAAAGGACATAGGATACTTTTTATCCCGGAAAATAGACCTATTCCTGAGGGATAACTCTTTCTCGCCTAAACAACTGAACCGATTTTGATGTTTGGTACAGATATAGAATTGAGCTCGGGAAAGGACATAGGATACTTTTTATCACGGAAAACAGACCTGTTCCTGAGGGATAAGGTCAAATTTTGTTATATGTAGGTTACAGAATTGTCATAGTTTCATCATGCCCTTCCGTCCTTCCGTCCATCCGTCCGTCCGTAGCATAGCGCAGAGGCCCTTAGTGCTAGAAAGCTGTAATTTAGCAAGGATATACATGTTTATTTAAACTTTAAACTGGTAGAATAACATTTTTAAAAATATGTTTTTAGGATACCTACCTCTCCTAGAGGTAATATGGGGATAATTTTTTTCCGTCACGCACGTGCGGGGTATCGTGAAAAAGGTCTCTCAAAAATAATATGGGTCTGCTAAGTCCATTTTTTGATTGAGGGGTTTGTTTGGGAAATATTCGTAAGTGTTGGACACGTAAAAAAAATCATGGCAATACCATTAAGATCAATTCAAAAGGAAAACTATCATGGCTATATTATTAGCATACGTAGTTATTGAGTTCTATAAACTTAGAACTTCGGAACCCTATATTACCAGTGACCTGACACGCTATTAGCCGGTTTTTTAACCTACTTCAAAAAAGTAACAGGTTCTCAGTTCGACTGTTATAAACAAAAATTAACTTTAGGTAACATAATTTGAAAAATCAATCTTTAAAGGGTTAATTCAGGGAATGTTTATACGAAACTTCGTCATTTTTAGGTTTCTGAAGTAAAATCGTGACCCTAATAGCTTCGTCATATCTGTCCGTCAGTCTGTCCGTCTGTCCAAAGCAAAGCGCCGAGACCCTTAGTGCTAGAAAGCTATAATTTGGCATGGATATACATATTTATTAAAACTCCAAAATTGTAGAATAAACTACTGAAAATAATTTTTTTTCGGGGTACCTCCACTACAGGTAACGTGAGGATTAATTTTTTATTTATCCCTATAGTGTGGGATATCGTTGAAAAGTTTTTTCAGAAATATTATGGGTCTTTTTAGACCATTTTTGGATGTAGGACTCCGTTTGCGAAATACGTATATTTGGCTTGAAAGTGCAAATTTTGGGTACCCAAGTCAAGTCAAGTGTCCCCCCAACGGCTAAACGGTTGGAGTTGGACAAGTGAAAAAATTCTCAAAAATAGGTTATACGATGAATTTATAAGGAAAACTATCAAGGCTATGTTAGCATAAGTAGTTAATGAGTAATAGTCAATAAACTTACTACTTTGGAACCCTATATTGCACGTGGCCTGACACGCACTTGCCCGGTTTTTTAAGTTAAAACTGTGAAAGTTGGTAGTTAGTATGTAATCTTACATAAAACAAAAATAACTGTAACATGATTGTTTGGTAATACATTCCCTAAGGGCTAAAACTAGAGGTTGTAAGTTTAGAGTAAGTTTGGAGTAAGAAGTTGTAAAACGAACAGATGAGTCACCTCATGGTAAGTGGTCACTTTCGCCAATGAACATTAGCAACGCTAAAGGAATCACTGATTTGCTGCTGCCCAAAAAGAAAAGAAAGATATGTTTTTTGTGTATTCTGTAAAATTACAATGTAAATTTAAAATTCAAAAACTCTCAGGCCCTGACTTAGATAAACTTCTAAATTCTAAAAAGTTCAATTATTTTGGGACCTTTCCTATGGGTGGGTCATTAATGGCTCACTACTGAGCACTCACTCTTGAGGACGCCTAGAGCAAACTCCACCACTTTGCTCCAGTGTGGATTGATGGAGGGATTAGAAATCAACCCAAGTGTCGGAAGTCATTACGCCGGGCGAGGACCTTCAATATGTCATAACGACTGTTATCTTACGACAACAACCGGGACCGACAGCTTTACGTGCCCTCCGAAGCTCGGAGAGCTCAAGAATTTTTTGCCACTAGCGGTCACCTATCCAACTGCCGACCGCGCTCGCTATTATTTAACTTCATCGATTACTATTAGAACCGACACAAGCCGCTGCGCCCGGGCTATGAATGCTTCTCCCGATGGGTAATTAATGGGTTGTAAGAACATGTCACTTTTGCTGTAATTTTGGTGAAGAGTTTAGTATCTTGCTGACTACCAATCACGCTACAATATCAGAACGTAGTTATAATTTCATTATCAACACTAAAGATTTGTTTAATATTTTACTCATTTACATAATACGATATATGTACTAAGTATAGATGTTTTAGCTTCAACCCATAATGGACTATTACAAGGCACGGGTCTCCTCTCTTCATAGTATGGACAAGTTTGCTGTCAATTTATGAAAAACATGTTTTATAATGAAGGGATCTTTATTTTTGGCGTACGAAGTCGCGGGTAACAGCTAGTAAATACATATTTTTATTTATTTGTTTAATCTTTATTATACCTAAGACGTATAAAAGGCGAACTTCAAACTAAGAACATTCTCTACCAGCATATTCAATAGGTATTAAACATTTGTTAGGTAGTTCTGGAGTTAAATCAATACAAGTAAAGATGAAGTTCGAAGTTTATCGATAGCTTTGATTCAATGACTAATCCGATGGCTAAATGCTTCTCAGCTTAATATGTTTTAGAGTTACTAATTGCCATCTTACCTTCCTAACGATAACCAATGACTTCTGTTTCATCAGAAGCACAAAAAGTTTCCTTTGTGGTTTTGCTACTAATAATATCTCTCTAGCGCCTGCGAAGTTATCATATTTCAAAGATAAAGATTAATAGCTAATAGATAAGCTAAAGATTTATAGTTAATGCAAAAATCAAAATAATTAATTTATTTATATATATGCAAGTCATTTTGTACCTTATTAACAACTTATTACAATAAGTTAGTGCCTTTTACCATCAGGTGGGATTGTAGTCAAGCATTAACTTATACGATATAAAAAAAACATTATTACTATTATTATTTCTCCAAGGAACCACCAAACTACACGTCGTGTTTCAGCTGGAGGCTTGGGAGCCTGTTCTTTCTTTCTTTTTCTTCTCTTGTTCTTGGCCTTCAATGCATCAGTCATGTTTTTGGTGTTGCTGATATCCATAGGTGACAAGAGCCACTCACACCATCGGATAAATCGTCAGCTTTGTCGGTTATTCCCGTAAAATAACCTAGAAAGTAATTAATTTATTTATATATATGCAAGTCATTTTGTACCTTATTAACAACTTATTACAATAAGTTAGTGCCTTTTACCATCAGGTGGGATTGTAGTCAAGCATTAACTTATACGATATAAAAAAAACAGTATTACTATTATTATTTCTCCAAGGAACCACCAAACTACACGTCGTGTTTCAGCTGGAGGCTTGGGAGCCTGTTCTTTCTTTCTTTTTCTTCTCTTGTTCTTGGCCTTCAATGCATCAGTCATGTTTTTGGTGTTGCTGATATCCATAGGTGACAAGAGCCACTCACACCATCGGATAGATCGTCAGCTTTGTCGGTTATTCCCGTAAAATAATCTGGAAAGATAGTGACTTTGGAAAAACCGCTATTGTCAGCAGCTTCCTGGACTACATAGGCAGGTGGCAGGCTATCAGTTAAAAGGCGGCAGTTGTAATTACGCGCAGTATCGACATTCCTCCCGCGGGATTGCCTTCGGAATGCGACCGGACGAGACCTGGCTCCACCCCACCTGCAGTCAGCCACTCCGACTTGCTTCAAATTAATTTAAAAAGTTTCTACTACATTTCTTTCTGGAATTCATGTGAAGAATTTGATCTTTGACTACTATTAATGATATATTTCGTATTTTTTTATTTCTGGAAATGTTTAACCTTGTGTGTGTCTTTATAAATATATGTTTTTTATCCATGGACAACTGTAACAAACCTCAAATAGGTTTTATCGACTGGTATTTATCTCCTACTGGACGTGTCGTATTATATCTAATTCACTGGAAGTAACTTTGTTCCACACATAATTCTGTCATAGACATAGAACACATTTCTTTGGGGTCCAGTTTGGGGCTCGAAATCAAACATTTACCTACGAAAAAAGCATTGACAGTTATCGGTAACTTTCTAAATAACAAGAACCTCATTAAAGGGTATGATCTAAATACGGAACAAGTGTCCTAGTCCGGTAAACGACCCTAATCCAATTTAAAACTTTCAGACACGAAGTGTTTCAACTTTCATAAAGTTATTGGCGTTTCATCAATCGATTTTAAGAAATTTAATTGGCAGACTTTATAATCTACAATTGTAAGGCGATTGTACTTTAATTATTTTAATGTTGATAGGCTTGGCTTAGAGGTAGACAGAAGAGCAAAATTATAAAAATAACCACGTTTTTCAATACACAGTATTATTCTAAGTATTGTAAAAATTTTAAGTTAATTGTCACTTCCTTCGGTGAAGGAAAACATCGTGAGGAAACCTTTTTTTTCTTTTTTTTTTTTTTTTCTTTATTTTTTGAAAGGGGTTTTGTCACTTTTGTGACTATGTCACCCCCATAAGGTAACAAAAGAGATAACAAGATAACTATTTAACTAAAACTAAGTAATATTATTCACAATATTTGTCTATATAATTTGATCAGTATTCTGGCTTCCTCAGATAACGGAGAGGCCAGAATACTGTTACAAATTCCTACATTTTTAGTGTGAAATAACATCATATTATGCCTAAGTTCTTCATTCCGGACACATTCCATCAACACGTGGGTAACATCTTCTTGGGTATTACAATCCGGGCAATTCGGTGAATCTGAAATGCCCATCAAGAACTTAAACTTGTTTGATGGAATATGTCCAGAACGAAGCCGTAATAATAATATTATGTCCCATCTATTGGTATGTGGTTGATCAAACCATGGATAACGAAGTGGCTGGCTTTGAATCGTCTTGTACCAAATGCCTTTTGTAAGTGATCTCTCATCGTAATACTCGCGCCATAAACTTCTGCATCTCAATTTTGCCTCACCCAATAATTCACTGTGAACTGGTAAACAATCATATCTAATGCCATCGCTAACAGCTTGTTTTGCGGCTTGATCAGCCTCCTCGTTCCCTGTTATACCGACATGCGAAGGTATCCATTGTATGATCACCTCTTTATTTAAATAATTTAATTTATAGATAGACTCAAGGATTGTATAGGCTATCGGAAGCCCTCGAATTATCGAGGGCAGCCGAGCCAAATGTAACAGGGCACTTCTAGAGTCTGAAAAAATTACAAATTTGTCATTTTCTAAAGATGTTGCGTATGATAATGCTTCGGATATAGCGATAAGTTCACAGTGCATTATGGACACATTAGGTATAATATTAAATTTGAAGCTAGTGTTAATCTGAGGGTCATAGAAGGCAGCCCCACATGCCAATTCATCCTTCGATCCATCGGTATAAATCTTATAATGATTATTATATTTACTATTTATAAGTTTATAGCAATTTCTACGCAAAACTATAGAATTTACTTTTCTTACTGAATTTTGAAGATCGTCGACCAATACTTGAATATGTTTGTGTATGTCATAGCTGCTAATCCAACTATTAAGAGAGAACATGGGAAGCATAGGTTTTGAATATAAAGAGTGACTACAAAATTTCCTATGGGTTTCTATTAATAAGGGTAGTTTCTTCCTAGCCCAGTATTCTTCTAAACATAGTATGCTCAATTCTTCTAAGACATTAATAGTTACATTGTTATGAACAGACCTAGATCTAAGCCAAAATTTAGCAGCAAGGTATCTTCGGCGAATGAATAGAGGCTGAAGGCACAGTTCACTCTCCATGACATGGATTGGACAAGTCTTTAAAAATCCACCAACCACTCTCATAGCTTGGTTCTGTATTATGTCTAGCTTACTCAAATGACTCTTTACACTATTATCAAATAAAATGCTCCCATAATCTAATCTGCTTCGAATTAGAGCAATATAGAGTAGACGTAGATGCTTAGGGTGAATACCCCAATTTGACCCAGCCAAAACTTTAAAAATATTCAAAAATTTATATGTTTTATCTCGTGTTGTATTGATATGTTTACTCCATCTTAGGCTTCTATCCAACCACATACCTAAATACTTAACACTATCTACCTGTTCTATCCTATAATTATTTATTTCTAATAATATATTATATCTACTTAAATTCCTTGTATAACTTCTGTTAAATACGCAAACTTTACTTTTTCTATGAGAAATACTCAAACCTATCCCTTGCACTAAATTATTAAATACATTCAATGCATTTTGAATAATATCGACTGCATCAGTAATATTCTTACGACTTACATATAATACGAAATCATCAGCGTACTGAGATACACATATTTCTGATAATTTTTTGCAAACATTAATAGTAGCAACATTAAACAGCAATGGAGATATGGGGTCCCCTTGTGCTATTCCAATACTTGAACTTCGACTTAATGTGTCGTTATTGCTTAACTCAATCGTTAAACGTCGTGAGTGCAAAAACTCCCAAAAATAGTTACATATTGAAGCTTGTGCACACCTAAAAGTTCTCCATAATGATTTCAAAAGTGTGTGAAGTCTGCCAATCCGCAATTGGCCAGCGTGGTAGACTATGGCCAATACCCTTCACATTGTGAGAGTAGACCCCGAGCCCAGCAGTGTGACAATTATGGGTTGTTGCTTTGCTTTTGCTGTAAAACTAACTGACATACAAACATACAAAGAACATTTAATTGAGAAGAAACTTGGAATGATGCTAGCGAGATGTTGATTGCATTACACATAATATAGCTTGTATGCACTTCGTTTGCGACAGGAAAGTTTTCAATGCGAAATCATGTTATGACATAAGAAATTTTACTTGTGACGACTGTCTCTATGAGAGTTTGTTGAAAATTTTCAAAACATAGTGCCTTTTACAACCAACACTTCATAACCACTTATATGAGTCTGCGTATGTACCTAATCAAACCAAATCAAAAATATTATAGGTATCACCTACGAGTATATCATAATTGGTAAGACTGACACATTTATGCACGTCATTTTTTTGATGTGAAACATCTATAGACGAGGGGTAAACCTGATTTTTGGCGCGGTGAGTGGCGACGCGACGGTTCGCCGCACTATATTAATATGGTAGGGCAATATGAAAAAAAAAATATAATAACACAATGTGGGTAATCATAAATAAACTTAGTTTGATAGGCTGTAGCATAGAGTAGGAAAAACTGTCATTATTTTCTGGAGACAATTCGTAATATTGTATTTTTTCATCATGCCATATTTAGTTCTTGTCATAATCTGTACTTTTATGCCTATTAGTTGTATAAAATAATTTCGATGTTTCACATCTGCCAGCCGCCCCATGACGGCTCACATTTTTTTTAATCTACCAAGACTTCAATAACGCCAAACAAATTAAACCTCATATACACCATACACCTTAAACAGGCTCCCGCGAACAATGCAGTTTTGTAAATTCAAACACACAATAAAAACTAATGACGAATATTGCATAGAAAAAAAGGACTTTACGTGAAGGGAGCTGCGGGGAATAGCTCGCGATTTATAAAACAAATTACCCTCGCTCGTGAGTCGTGAGACCAAAACATGTCGGACGCGCCACGTGTTTACGATCGATCTTATAAACTGACAAACTGCACGGCTATTTTACAGATTTCTTTTTTACAAGTGTACAATGGTCTATCGTTTAAGCATCCGTGTTTTGGGTTCGAGGGATTGACACGCATTTGCACTTTACATAGACATGACAAGACGTAGTCATGTCCAATTTTAATAAACATTAAAAATCTTATAGGACTACACTCTTATCTGAAGTAGCGTAAATCGGGGCTAAATATGACAGATAAGACAAACAAATACTGATAATATTATCATGTAACGTAATGTTATATTGTGCCCCATTTTATTCCATTACATATAAGTGTTTCTCTGTCTGATTTTTAAGAGTTTATTAAAATTTCACATGTAATCACATTTATCCGTGGCATTATAGATGTTCGTAGACTGAACACATTTTACTATTATAATTTGTAATGGATACTGGACGTGTACCTATATTTTGTACTCATATATCTCGACCCAGCAACTCCGAATTTCTTTGCGTTAGGTGCCGCAGTTCTGCCAAGACCACGGGTTTCATGGGTCATGGTTTTATGGACGATTCATAAATTATATCGTACGTACTCGTATATAGATATTACATAATAATAATAATAATATAATATAGAGTACATGGTAGAATGTATTTAAGACTATCAGTTTTTATTTTTGGTATCTACAATTATTTATAACAACATTTATAGTTGTTATTTAACGCCAGCTAAAAGATAGTCTGAGCAGACATTTTAATATCCTGATGTAGTTTACCTTCAAAGAAACGAAACAAAGTTATACTCTGAGTGAGATGTTGGCACAAACAAAGAGCGGGGCAGAGAGCGAATTCTATCCCAAAGTTTTTGCTTCGCGAACTACTCGTATTGTACTGTACACTGCATTAACAAGTTCACATTCAACGAAGTAATTAAGACGAAAACTTTGTATTTATTTTAATTAACATTCACTTTCACAATTTCTTTCTTTTTTCTTCTCTCTTTCTTGGCCGGTAACGCATTAGTGATGCCTTTGGTGTTGCTGATGTCCATGGGCGACGATAGCCACTTACCATCAGGTGGATGGTCAGCTCGAATGCCGGCTATTTCCATAAAAAAACTTATTATTCTCTTGAAAGCCAAGACGGATATAAGAATATCTGTATTAATTAAAAAAATCTAAACGTAAAGCTTCAACGCCTTGTAAAAAATATTATGTTTGTCTTTTTACCCGACTGCGCCAGTAGGAGGGTTATGTTTCTTGAGCTAGATTCGTCAAAACAAAAACCCGACTGTAAAAAAACTAAAAAGAAAAAATAAGCCCTGTAATAAAGAAGAATGTTGTTAAAAGTAATACTGAACAACTAAACCAGAGAAGGATTAACAGTCGGGACCCATTAAAATTTTACAGGGTTGCTTGGTAAAAAACAAACAAAACAAAACAACTGTTAATCCTTGTATGGTTTAGTTGTTCAGTATTACTTTTAACAACATTCTAAACAGCTAAACTACTGGGCTTATTTTAAAGTGAAACTTTTATTACATCGTCTCGAACTTTTTGGTCTGTGTGTCGCATGTCGCGTGACGGTCGGCCGCGGAGTGGGGGTAAAGTGAAAGGCGCGAGCGCCTTTAATACCCTAAATCTTTTAATACCCTAAATCGAATATTTATCCAAAAATTTTTAGTTAAATGTCTACAATACGAAAAAATGTTTCACTTATACCTACCTACCGTGGTTTCATAAAACCACACAATTGCTTTTTTTCTTTTAGTTTTTTTACGCAGTCGGGTTAATTGTTTTTTTTTTAATAACTGTTTTATTTATACTTAATATTTCGTGTAAGAGGTCAAGTCACGCTGAAATAAGCGATCAACTTTGCGGGTATTTATAACCTTCTTTTTCAACAGAAATAGGAAGTTGAATAATATTATACAATCCTTTCACCGGAACTCAAATACGATATAATCTTGACAAAAAAACACGTAATATCCACATGTTCTGTCCGATTTTATAAACGAAGACGAAGTTCATATTTTTGCTGGAAGAAATACTACCTAATCTTCTGATTCCATATAATAATATTATTATGTATTTAGTTATTCATTAACATTAAGTTAACTTAAGATATAGTATTAAAATTTATAAGTTTATAATTTGCAAACATCGAATTGTGAGTCTCGGATCTCGATACGGAACGAGGATGGAACGTTTTGTATAGTTAATTTGTTCACACACAGGGTGTGTGTGAGGTGTGTTATCCAAGTTCGCTTCGACATTTCTAACTTCAGCTCTGATACCTGCGAACTTTTGACACATCCAATTACACTTGAACTCCCGCGAATTAACTTGAGAATTAATCAAATGAGAAAATTCGAGAGATTCTTTGGATCTTTGAAGTAATCCTTTATAACAGAGTTTGCAACATTAACTGGATGAGAAGGAACCAAATCGGGTCCAGGAGATAATGAGGAACCTCGCCAACACTAACTCAATTACCAAACTTAACACAGTTTGCTCAGTTAAACTGTAACTTAATCTTACACGAACAGCAACCCGTCTTCGCTTTTGACAACAAATATCAGTCTCTATGATATCCTAATTCACTCTTAACACTTTCTCTGCGTTAGGACATTTATTCGATCTCTTGCAAGACTTGTAAGGCTATCTTGAACCCACAAGAAATTCATAAATACTCGTATATCATTGGCTTTGAGGAAGATATTATAAGTTATTTTCAAAATTGTTGTTTAAGGAGACTAATCAGGTCTCATACGCGCCACAGAATAGGTTAGTTTCGAGATCTTTTAGGTCTCCAATGCACCAGATGAAAGTTATTTGAAAAGGATGCCGCAGGAAACGTATTAAGTGACTGTTATGCAAGTCTTTCGTACCTACTGGTACTCATACCTCGTTCCAAAAATGTTATTTCACTGTCTACAAGGATGTAACAAACAAGTCATTTAAGCTAACAATAAAAGTAAAACGGTCGTGAATCCTTACACTAAAACGTTTTTTTTATTCGTAAACTAGCTGACCCGACGAACTTCGTATCGCCCAACAATCAATTATCCCCTATTTCACCTCCTTGGGGGTTGAAATTTGAAAAATCCTTCCTTACTGGAATCCTACATCATAAGAGGAATACGTGTGCGAAATTTTAAGTTTCTAGCTCTAAGGGTTTTGACTACGTTGATACATCAGTCAATCACTTTTGTCTTTTATATATACAAATAAATGCAAACAACAAAGTTTTTTATTTTTGTTAACGCTCATTCCCACGGATTTTTATGGAATATACGAAAAACCTAAGTATAAGTAAGTTCGTTTTATCAATAATTTATACTAATTGTATATTAGTTCAAATGTGCATTATATAAAATACAATATAATATGAAATTATATCACGAAATCATTTACTATCATATATGTACTATTATTTCTTCTATGGTTATACTAAAAAAAATATATCAAGTGACATTTGGTCAAATTAATCGGTGCTTATGTTATTGTATTGTATAAGCTATTGCTTATATCTAATACCTTTAAACGAGCAATTCTTGTATATACAATATATAATTGGAATCTCGGAATCGGCTCCAACGATTTTCATGAAATTTTGTATATAGGGGGTTTCGGGGGCGATAAATCGATCTAGCTAGGATTCATTTTTAGAAAATGTCGTTTTATCGGTATTTTCAGGCAATGATAATCTTCTACAATATACTCTTCCTGACATCTATTGGCAAGTAGCAATACTAAAGCTACTTCAGTAAATGGCGTTGTTAAGCAACACTAAACCGAGCAAAGCTCGGTCATCCGGGTTATACTTACTTACTTATATTATGAAGCGAAGCAAGGACGGTTTTCTAGTTTGTAAATAAACCGTTCACCGTAGTTTAAATAATGAGGACAATATAACCTACTCGTACAAATAGTTTAACCGCTGCGCTGCTGCGGACGCGGCTGTCACACCTGGCCAAATTAAACCTGCGACCAACGAAAATTATATCGCGTAACTTTACATATTGAATCCTACACTATCCTCCTTATGTTATAAATGTAAAAGTTTAGGAAGATGCATGTTTTGTTGCAAAACTTGTCACACAGACAGAGTAAGTATATGGGATTTTATCCCGAGTGTCTTAGGTCAAAGTCAAAGTCAAAATATTTTATTCATATACATAGGTATAACTGATACACTTATGCACGTAATTTTTTGGCTTTTCGGAAAAATGCTTTGTCGTGGAGAAGAAGAAAAGCCATAAAGAAACTCCTTAGTACATCTTTTAAAAAAATTACAAATAAAAGATAATAATACAAAAGTAGATATTTACTATTCTGAGCGGAACTGGTTGCAGAGCTGGTTATTTCCATGCGTCTTTGTCATTTAAATACTCGTCTACACTATAACATCCCTTGCCTAACAATTGTGTTTTTACACGTTTTTTGAAAGATTCCATTGGCAACTCACGTATTAATTTTGGAATTTTATTATAGAAATGTACACCAAACCCTATGAAAGATCGCTGCACTTAGGCGGAACGAAGGCGTATTGGAATATAATAATCTGAATTTATATTTAAAACTCCTGTGGTATTTGTTAAGTATCAAGTATTACTGACTGAAGTAAAACTTCTTGCCACCGTAGCAGTAGCAGTACGAGCATGTCGTTTTATTGAGATTCAACTATATCTAACTTATGCAATTTAAGCTACTTAGCAGCACAGAAGAAGTTTATATCAATGATTTTATTGACACGTTGTTTGCGCGTTAGTTTAGCTTCAACACATTGATGGCCCACTATTGAGCACGGCTCTATCCTCTTCAGGAGGCCTAGAGTATACTTCACCACCTTGTTATCGTGAGGGTTGGTTTATAGATTATCTCTTACTATAACATCCGAAACCGATGGCTCTCCTAGCGGTCATCCATCCAACTAGGCGCCCGCAGTTGCTTAGTTTGGTCAACCACTTAGAATTAACATTAACCTCGGACTATGAATGTTACTTACCAGGTAACTAAACAATCTAGCGAATTAATATCTTAGATTATGAACAAATAGCTAGCACAAAGTAAAACAGAAGCAAAACAAGCAATACTTAAACTTGAAAACTTTAAGACTGCTTGGACATGAGTTTTTTTATATCAAATATTGCAATAATTAGTATTAAGTGCTGTCTGTAACTGTGAGTAGGAAAAAAATAATCCCGGGAGTTTCTTGCCACTTCTTCTCCCGGGACCACTCACAGTAGGGATTTGTTGAAGCGATGGCATTGAGTGACTTACGAAAAGTGTTTGTAACAAACCTACTTCGAATAAAACTTATTTCATTTCATTTCATTTCAATAATATTCAATCTGGTTATAAAGTAATGGGACAATATGGATAATATAATTGTATTGTACGATATTCTAGAGTCGCCCTGAGTTATGATGAAATTATGAACGTCTGGACTCCCCTTCAATATGACAAAGGGAGCGATACTCTCGAACTATTGTAAGCGAGGGTAGTAGTTAGCCAAGTTTAGTCAGACTAACGCTGGGTTTGAAACTGTTAAATTTGAAAATGGTTTGGATTGAGAGCTAGCACTTTCTTTCTTTCTTTTTATCTTCTTATGATGCCTTTATTTTTCTGATGTCCATGAGCGACAGAAGCTTAACTTATAATACATTAGGTTATATGAAATGGATCATCAGCTCATTTTTCACAGAGGTTAAGATGAAAACTGAACACTGATTTCATTACAATTTAAAGTTTTTTAAATAAAATAGAAAGAACTTGCTCTCAAATTTTGGTTATTTTTTGTAGGGGTTAAAATTTAATGTTAAAAACTTATTAAGTATGGAAAACATTCAATGTTAATGCAATTTCATTGTTGGCATATTTTTTTACGAATATTTTTATTCATATTAATTTTGGAAGTTTTTCATCAAAGCTAAAAAATGTCAAGTGGTTATTCTAGTGTCGTGGGGTTAGTAGTATTCACAGAAAATAAGTAGAACCTAATATTTTAGCAATAGCAATTTACAAGTTAATGAGAAAAAATTTGATTTTTTATTCCACTGTTGAGGCCTGAACGACAAAGAATAAAATTAATAGAAAAAACACTAATCAAAGACCAAAGTATCGAAAAAGCAATCCGCGAAATATCTTTCCTGCTCTCCATTGGAAATATTTGGAGCACAGTTCGACAGCCCACTATTGGCGCCCGGAAACGTTTCCCGATGAAAATCTAAACGTTTTTCAAACGCAGCCACTTTTGCCCGTGGGTAATTTACACATTGCATTCATACTACATTTATATACGAACGAGCTTTAATCAAGATAAAATACAGCGCTTTTGGGAAAACACTATTGAATGATTTTAAATAAATCCTTCCGGATATAGATTCTATCTCAAACTGTAGCGTGAAAAAATATTAAAAACTGAAACGTATACGGAAAAGCATATCATGTTTTTTTTCTCCTTTACGTTTCTATACGTACCTACTCATTAATACTACGCTACTTATTATCTATCTATACTATAATAGAACTCAAAGTATCTATTTGTCTGTCCGGGCATCACATAAAAACCCTTGAACGGATTTCGATGAAAATGGGTAAAGTTGTTACTGATACCCTGAGTCATATTTTAGACAATTTTCAACCCGGAAAATTAAAATGTTTCCCGGGAAAACAGGATAAAAGTTTGAATAAGTTAAAACATAATTTCCGTATGCAAAACTGCGGGCAACAGCTAGTTTTTACAATAAAATTAAATGAATTCTATAATGGCTTCTAGTTACTACTAGAAGCCATTAATCTATAGAAAAATTGCGTTATACAAATCGGTTTTAGCAAATCGAATTGTAACCAAGCAAACCAGTCCAATTGTTATTTTTACAAAAAGTGAACAATAACTAATTACCCTCTCGGTTTCCGTCTTAAAATAATTATACGAGTTTATAATTTGATTTTGATTTCAGTTGGCTGGATAGCTTTCAGACATAGATTAAATCATATTCATAATGGGAATACCTTAGCAACTAAACTAATCAAGAGAACACGGAACTTCTCCCTCGGCAATAATAAATTAACGTATTCACATACTAGATACAATTATTACTCTATCCATATTGTCGATTATCCTAACAACGAAATTTAAGCCTTTCGAAGACATTTGACTACATAGGTACCACATATCACCCGCTTAACTAATCTTTTTAAAAATAATGGATCATAACCAGTATTGCGCGGTATGTAATCTTTTTATAGCGTACTTCACAAACATAACAATAATTCCAACGCGTGATATATATATATTAAATGTGAAGACTTTCAAGATAATACTGCTATCCGGGAGTGTTTCTCCCAGAAAGCTGAAAGAAACTATATCTGGACTAGCTGTCTCAGCAAACATTGTTCAGCCAAAAAAATCCTGGATAGGGACACTCTAATCACAGCAGCATAACGCTAGGTATGCTAGGATATAATAGATCTTAAAGTATATTTCATAAAATTTACCAAATTACACAAAAAATAATCATAAAAATCGGTCGAGCCGTTTCGGAGAAGTGCGATCACAAACACCGTAACAAGAGATTTTTTTAGATGTACGTAGTTCGGAAAGCCATCTCACGTATTTATTACTGGGTATCCATAAACAAACACTTTAAAAATATTTTCATCACGTAATCAACATCTAAAAACCCGACACATAACAACGACTAGTCTTTACAATTATAAGTCCGCCAGCGCTATTTCTAAAAGCAATTAAACCAAATCTACAACAATAATGCTTGCACGTTTTGATGGCTAAATAATAAATAGACACGGCAAATTGCTTATTTTTTATGGAAACAGCCGATAAACGCACTGACGATCCACCTGGAGAAATAATAATAGTAATAATGGTATTAATTAACAGTAAAAATCAATGTTACCAATATAATCCCTCCTAGGGGCCCTACCACTAGCGGGTCGGTTAGTCGCCTCTTACGACACCCACCCGACGTGGGTTTGGGGTTAGTATTCTATGTCGCCCCAATACGGCTAAGAGCAATCTCTGGTAATGCCTACGTAATTGTAACGTAATATAATGACTTAATGGAAAGCTCTCGGTAGGCCTTGGTGACTAAATATAATGTCAATGAATCTGGTTACTATTGTTACTACTGAACAAAGGTCGCAATGGTCTGTGAGATCACTTCCACACTTGACTATTTCCAGGTTCCTGAAAATCCTACAGCACCATACACATATTCGAACGCTATGGCGAATTATCCAGAAGACCCAGGAGTATTTGCCGCTATGCGTAGATAAAATCCATACGAAAGCCTCTGTAATTGTAGTAATTTTATTTTTCTATCGAGACCTTTTTTTTTTTTTTTCGCTGGGAAAAATGCATTACGCATCCCCACCCGTCGGGGGACGGGAGGGGTATGTGAGACTCCCGGGGATAACTCCCGGTATACCCACTAAACAACCCAGCGGCACTCCCGCATCGCCTTTGGTGGCGGGGTTCTGGGAATCGGCATAGCCTTTGCTTCCAGTTCCCCGCCGGCGTTTGCCCGCCTTACAGCGGCGGGCCCTTCACGCCCCTCCTACACACGGGAAGGGGCTCGAGGATGACTGTGAGTACTCAGTCATCCTCGTTCGTCTGGGTGATAAGCGGTGCAATGCGGGCGAGGGCGCCCCCGCGCCTGTCGCCCGCTGCTCATCACCGGGAGGAGAGAGGGTGGTCGACCACCCGCCTTCTCCTGCCTCTCCTCCGACGGAGAAGCGGCGCGAGAGGATCGTTCTCCCGCGCACGCTCCGCCTCCTCCTTCTGTGACATTACGTCTTCACAGAAGGAGGCGACCGCCACCCACGCCTCCTCGCTTCCCAACATGGCATTTACCACGGTGGGAAGCGAGAGGTCCGGCCCGATCGCCGCAACAAGACTGCGGCGCCGCTCGGCCCACGACGGGCACACCTCGAGGGTGTGCTGTGCCGTGTCCTCCGCCGCGCCACAGTCATGGCACGACGGGCTTTCCTCCCTCCCGATCCGGTGAAGGTACGACCCGAAACAGCCGTGCCCGGACAGCATCTGCACCAACCGGAAGGTGAGGAAACCGTGCGGTCTTTCGAGCCAATCCTGCAGGACCGGCCCGAGCGCATCGAGGGTTCGGCGGCCGAAAACTGCGGAGGCAAGATCCGCCATCCAGTGACGGACGACGGCATCCCTCGCCTCCTGCCGAACAGCCTCACGTACTTCAGGGGCAGGGCGCTCCCCGAGTGCTCTTCGCCCCGCCGTCCATTCGTAGACTCTGGCTAGCACCCATGCCTCGAGCTCCCAAGGAGGGGTGCCAGCCAGAGCGCACGCTGCTGCGAAGCTTACTGAGCGGTAAGCCCGCACCACCCTTTGCGCAATGGCCCTCTGGGGCGCCCGCAAGGCTGTAGCATTCTCCCTTCTTTGAAGGGAGTCTGCCCAGATAGGCGCCCCGCACAGGACCATGCTCTTCAAGATACCGGCGTACAGCCGCCGGCATGGCCCGCCTGGCCCTCCCATGTTAGGCATCAGCCATGAGAGGGCCCCTGCTGCCTTCAGCAGCCGCGACGACAGTCCGCTGAAGTGCGGGCTGAAGCGCCACCTGCCATCGAGCGTTAGACCCAGATATTTCATCTGGGTCTTTACCTCAATTCTGACGCCCACTACAAAGATGTGGGCGTCAGGCGGACGGCGCTGCCGAGGCCTGTGGAAGAAAATGGCCTCGGTCTTATGCAACGCCACCCTCAATCCAAGGCGGCGGATCCTATTAGCGACTAACGATCCGCCCGCCGAGGCCAGACAGGCCGCCTCACCAAAATTCCCTCCTCGGGCAGTGAGAAGAGTGTCATCCGCGTAGCAGATGACACTCGTGCCACGGAGGAGGGTCCCACTCAAAAGCCAGTCGAACCTATCGAGACCTAAGCGAACGCTGTACTACCGTTATCTCGAGATGTTAAAGTGTGTATACACATCACCCACTAATTTTTGCCACATTTGAACAAAAGCAACGAATTCAGATATTGAATACCTACTTGAATCGTTATACAATTTTTTACCTAAGCCACTGGAAATAGCCCTTGAACAGTGATGTTTACCGGCCAAGAAACTGCCCATAGTCGTTCGACATTAACATAAAATACCATATCTACATAATGTTAACTCTACATACATGTTCAATGAAGAGGTCGATGCTTTTGTAAGAGTTAAGAAAGGTTGAACACACCTTTATTTCGGATTGTGACTGAACTAACAATGCACTGAGCCACTATTTAGAACCCTTTTGTGGAGAAACAAAGAATTAACATCCGTTTGATGATAATGAACCCGAGCGGTGGAGAATGGCTTGCAAAATATATGATACCGTTAACCTTTGTTGTCTCGATCGAGATAACTGCTGGGTACTTTGCTTTGCATGGAACCTTAGGCAAGTTTATGGCCAACCGACCCTTTGCTTGGAACCTGTAGTTACTGTATTTTTTATCGTTAACTAAATAAATGTTCACAGTAGTTGCGAACACGGGTTTCGAGTCGAAGTCCCGGGAATTTTTCTGAATTTAATTGCCTCGGGTCCTGGGAATTTTGGGTCAAGAGTCAAGACTTGCTTGTCGAAATTATATTGTAATAATTTTATTTTCTATTTGGGTGATACTCGTAGATAAGTGCTGAGTGAGTTCACAATAATTGAATTCGACGTCATTTTGTTATTTTGTGGCGATTATTTATAATATTGACATACTATATAACTGGCCAGAATTGATTACATTTCTAGTTTAGATTTAGAAACCTCGAACTCTATTTTTGTCCCAGGCTATTATATTGAAAGGATTCCCACACACAAATTAACATGGCCATAATCAGATGAACAACAGTCGAGCGTCATTTTATCTGACACAATATCTACTCCAGAAATTGAATCCGAGGCCTATCAAGCATTCGGAATCAGACTCCTAATGAAGGAATTAATAAAATGCCTGGGAAAAGTGTTGCTGCTTAGCGAGCAACAATTTTGTTTCGTATAAGGAAACTTTTTGAAAACTCTGGTTTCACAAGACGAAACAAGGCTCGTACCGTGTTAGATATATAATTATGATATATTTATATACACGTTAAAAGGTTTATTATAATGCACATTCTAAAATATTAACGTCAGAAATAGCACTTTGTGTAAAGATTTATGTTAAGCGATACCCGCGATGTTTCCTAGCCCATTCCCGAACGAAAGGAGGATTATTTCGAAACTGCTTGATTTATATTAAGCCCTCGGGATGTCCCCAAAATTACAAGCAGGGTTTCATTTAACAAAATCTGATCGAAACTTTGTTTTTCTTACCTACACAAAACCTTTCATAATATTATGCAAAATCTTAAATAAGGTGATGATCGTTTGATTGAATGTTGTAAAGTATACGAAGATTAGTTAAATTTAAAATTTTTACGATAAGCTTTATTTGAAGAATTTAAATTCTTAATTAAATACGTTAAGATTTTTCCAAACATATTCGAGCCATTTGATCACTTAATATTAAACATTAACTATTCCAATGAATATTTTTAATACTTATTTATATTGATAAAAACTGCAATATCAATGGTACCTTGAAACAATTCCGTTTTATAAACGACTGGAAAAACTCATCCGTGGAACGTCCGACTGCCACAACTTGAGAGGAACTTTATGTACATTTCAAGGAGACCCTTGACAAAGTTTTCTTACAAATACTTGCCTTTAAACAAGTTTGAAAATAATTTTGAATAGTTGTACAATCCAAGATACTCGTCCAACTTGTACGGCTTCGTTTAAAACTTCAGAGTAACATCTGAGACAACGCCTTACCAACTTTAGTAAATAAGTAAAAATAAAAAAAATTAAATTGCAAAAACGAAATGTATTTTGTGGCATTTTATTGCTGAAATTAATAAAAAAAAGCCTTGTAAATGTAATGGGTTGCAGAAGTCCAAGATCAGAGATTAGCAATACCACAATATACACAGAACCTGTATAATAAAAACATATTCTAATACTACAGAGTCCAATACCTTTTAGTACAATACGGTATTCCATTAAATAAACATGTTCTTCAACTTCGGCTAACTGCGGAGTTTGGCGTTAATAGAATAGACGTTATTCATAAGATATTATGAAAGCAACAAATCTATTAAAGCAGAGAGCGGGGGCACGAATCAATTACCAAGGACAAGGCTCCCGTGTTGGGGCCAGCAGCCCATTTCTGGGGACATCCATCCTATTTTGGCGACAACAGGCCCCAGGGCAGGGGCAATCGTCCGCGGTTTAATTCAAATATTACTTGTGGGGTGGGCCTCAACGTTGGCGATGAGTGCACAGCACTTGGTCTACTAATATTTAATTTTAATATAATTTTTTATGTGTTGATGTTATATCTTATACAATGTGTCGAAGCAGTGATAGCCTAGCGGATAGAAAGTTGGTCTCCCGAACGTAGGGGCTCGAGTTCGAATCCTGGCACGCACCTCTAATTTTCATATATAATGTGCGTATTACAAGTTAATTATCACTTGCTGCGGTGAAGAAAACATCGCGAAGTAACCTGCACACCAGAGAGTTCTCCATAATGCTTTCAAAGGTGTGTGAAGTGTTCCAATCCGCACTTGGCCAGCGTTGTAGACTGTGGCCTGTACCTGTACCTGGCCTCACATGAGAGGAGACCTCGAGCCAGCCGTGGGACAATTATGGAATGTAGACCATGATCTAGATTCTAGAATAAGACATAGGGTACTTAAGTCTTCAAGTAAGTGTCTTCAAGGCAATAGTGAATATGTTTTTACTAAGTAGGTAAATGCGTTTTACCACCCATGACTACATCGCCACTTACCATCAGGTGGGCCGTGGGATTGTAGTCAAGCATTAACTTATAAGACAAAAAAAACGGAAAACGCAGGTAAAGTCTCAAATATCGCACCCTCAGTGGAAAAAAAGCATAAGTCGTGTAACGTTGAATTTTAGTTAATCAATTTTTTTCAAATTTTTATTAATCTTGACGGTTTTGTACAAGAAATCGTAATGTAAATTCCTTTGACTGCTTACTGATATTTTAACAGTTTTTTTGCTCTCCTGTAAAATTGCAATTTTCAATTTATGCTTTTTTTCTACTGAGGGTGCGTTATAGCGCTAATATTACCTAATTTCTCTTCCACGACAAAGCACTTTCCGAAAAGCCAAAAAATGACGTGCATAAGTATATCAGTGATACCTATATGAATAAAATATTTTGACTTTGACTTTAAGGCTTTCTTGCTCTCTATTCCCCGCCGTTCTTCTGGCCTCAGTACCGCTCGGCTCGTTTTATATTTACATAAAACCAATTACAGTGCGGGTGATCACCGCACACAGCCATCTACCATCCGTAAAAAATCAAAGCAACATAAATTGCATTAATATACAAATATATGCAAAAATATGACCCGCGATCTAACAATGCAATATGTCGATATTGTTGTTGCATATAAATGAGATTATTTTTCTTTAGATACACTTGTATTGAGTTGATAATTATAATAAAAAATAAAATTCTAATTCTTGACAAAAAATAACCGACTTCAAAATTAGGAATAACTCAAAAACTACCGTCAAATATCGCTGAAATTTCAGTGAGACAACATAACAAGATTCGATTGAAAAAGAATCATCAAAATCGGTTCACCCAGTCTAAAGTTCTGAAGTAACAAACATAAAAAAATTCAGTCGAATTGAATACCTCCTCCTTTTTTGAAGTCGGAAAAGGTGTCGGCGCATTATAGGGTTCTTGCTCTTACCTGTTATCTTGTTAAGCCAGCCTAGCAGTAGTTTTCATTTTTTTCGCATGTCCAACACCAACAATTTAAAAGAAGATTTATTTTGAGATATCTATTTTGATACACAGAGAAAAATATTTTGGCCTTTTTGACTAGGCTGCCTAATACACAAAACCCAAAGGTCTGATGACTAAAATTAAATAGACCTGTTATTTTGTGCACTATCGCACTACGGGTTTTTTACCAGTAGAAATAAATTTATAATTAGTAAGATTCGATCCGTGTTCAATAACTCAAAAACTCGTTGATTGGAGATAACCATGATCAAAGTTATAAATAAAACAAAATACTACATTTCCTAACAATTTCTCCATAGCAGTAGCAAGCTCGGGCTTGGCACAGACAGGTGATTCTTAATTATTATTAAGTAGTTTCAGAAGGCAAAGGTGTTCAATAGAACTTGCCTGAGTTGTCTGGCATTCATTAACTAATTTTAATGATGCTTCAGCTCTTTTCCCGTACCTTCTCAGCAAGTGCAAAATGTATTGATAATAACAAATATTTATCTGCAACTCTTTTATACAAAAATGATTATTTATTTATTTACAGGATCATCCACAAAATTACAAAAACCCGCAGTGATTACAGATCTATGTCTTAAAATTAGTCTATTTGTAATTTTAATTACGGATGAACACAGCATGCGTATTTAGGTGCATTAACATTGCATGTCTCTTATTTTTATAAATATGATGAAAACAAGTATATTAAAAAATACGATACATTATGATATAAATATAAATATACGATTGCAATAAGCACTATTGCATTAGTATTAATTTTTTACACACAATACTTACTTAAGTTAATGCTTGACAACAGTCCCACCTGATGGTAAGTAATAACCTATTTACTCTCCTTAAAGTACCTTTTAGAAGACCAAGGAACTGGCTATCCTGCTTTATTACAAAGGGACGCCTCCGGACTCCACAACACTTGTCTTATCCTTGTGTGGCATCTAATTAAATTAAAGCGTAAATAATTTCAATGGAACGAAAGCCGAAAAACTGCACTCTTCTTACTACACTCTTATGCAGTCTAATTACATAGAGATGTCATGTATTAAAAGTGTTTTCCTAGAATGTGACAACGTTAGCGAAATCAAACGTTTCCAAAATCCGGTTCTCGTAGCTCCGCTAACGAACCTCTCACAATCTCTTGCGCGCCATTACTATAGCTCCTCAACTTTCAATAGAAACCCTTTTACAAAAGGAAAGCCTGTAAATTACTACCTTTGCGGTACACTTCACTTTTCTAAACGTTCTTTAAATATCCACTTAATCTGTACGTTTATTTATAGTGAATTCCTTAAGGTTTTGAGGTGACGTAAGTTTATTTACTTCAATTGAAGGTCATGGATTTTCCGTCGTGAACAAAAAGAGGAGATATAGCGAAACTTCTCCGTATGTACTGCTTATATAAGGTCGTAGCTCATCTACACGACACCGCTCCCACCCAACCAAAGTATGAGAATTCAAATATAGACTTAAAATCGTGCTCTGTATGGCAGAGAGAAAATCATACATATAAATATTTGCTGAGAATTATTGTAATCATTTATCTGACAGGCACTTCTAAACTACACATTTTAAATTATGTAAGGTGGGTGGACCATGGAAGGCCATGCTCCTTGTAAGGCCAATTATTTAAAAGTCGTATTTATAGCCATCCAATGACAATTTCCTTCCACTTACACTAACATCCATCGAATTCAAGTACACAGACGTGGCGGCGAGTCCCTCGCACCGCTATTTTATCAATGCGGGCCCTCTCTTTGTTGACTTCGGTCATCGATGTTAAAATTGTAATATTTGCTCTTAGTAAAATGTAAATTTTCAAGTAAATAAACTATTGTTTTTTTTATTTTTTTACTCTAAATTGATAATATAAGGATTTGCTACGGCACTGAAGAAAAAAATATTACTTTAATTCCAATACAATTAAAATATTGGTAGTTTTCCTAGGAAAGCCAATGGTTCCTTGTAAGGCCGATCAAAAAGTTGACAGTTGGCCTTGCTAGGGCACAAGGTTCTTCCTAGGAACATCTAGAAACTATGAAAATATTAATACTTTGTTTTCACTTGTAAATACATATCTGGAAATTTAAACCAATGTGCAAGTTAATATATTGCTACCACTTAGTTAAAGGCCCCCAATTCCGAGGTGTTCTAACATTTTGGCCTTACAAGGAACAGACCCTTAAGAAGGCCATTTTAATCAGTTTTATATTTTTATCATTTTACTATAAAGGTTATTGACAACTTATTTGATTTCGATTTATTACTCATTTATATTATTTTTAAAACAATTACACAAATACATTCTTAGTTTTACGATAGAGTTCTAGTAATGTTCGTTGATTATTTTTTATCTGAATATGTGATGGTAGGCATTTAATATTCCGTTTTAATGAAAGATCTTTTTATGTAGTTTAAGTATAAGTAGATATTTTAATGTTCACAATGTTAGTTTTAAGTTAAACGACTGATTTATTATATTGGCCTTGTATGGAGCCTTGTTCCTTGCAAGGCCATTTGGCAGAGGTTATTTAAACTTAAGTTTATTAAATAATGGTTAAACCTTTTATAAAAAAAAATGTTTTATATGATACATAATAAGACAAAGCGTTACTTAATGATTTGTTTGATTCATTTAACCAGTAAATAACGAAGTAGTGACTGTTTAATCGTTAGAGTGGCCTTCCATGGTCCACCCACCTTAGTGTATATGAAGTGTTCCCACGGGATACGAATAATAATTTAGCATGAAAGTTCTGGTGAAATATTCTTGATTAATTTTTCACCCCTTTGTATTTTTGATTTGACATTTTTATCCCATAATTTTTATTTTTCTCTGGACCTAATTGAATGTCCACGCAGATGAAATCGCGGGCAAAAGCTAGTTAATGATAAATGAAGGCTGCCAGTCCTTTTCATCTCATGTTATACGAATGTCGATCGACAACCAAATAAAGCGGGTCTGTTAACGCCGTAGTAAAATTGTCTATGGTAGTTTGATGGAGTGGCATTACAGGCAAGCGTTGTGCTCGCCCATCAATCTATTCTATTGATCTATTGAATTGCTGATAGAGTGAGGTTTTACCGCTGGATTGGATTTGCTAAGTGATAAAGGGTTTAATTTAACGATAAAAATTTGCAACTACTACTTAGCAATCTGAGCAGTTCGTTTAAGCATAGATAATTAATTTTACTGTGACCTAAACGCGCACTTAAGTCACGCTTTTCCGTGCGTAAGGTTATCTAATGCACATGCGCTTTAATAGACAACTAGAGTTACCTACAAATCTTCGCAAGGTGTAATAAAGGAATAAGTACTTCGTTCAACTACTTTGTTTAACTTTGTTTTAATGCCTTGAAACGGTTCAAATAACAATAGGACTTTATTTCGAAGACACTCCAATTTTATTTATTTCGATCCATAGACATACACTTCAAATTGAATTCTGTTCATAAAAGCACGGAGATCTAACAAAGTAACAAAATGGTTGCAATGTACTCTGAGGAAGTTTCGTGCAATAGTGAAGTAGTTGAAACTGTTGAAACTGCCTAAGTGCTGGTGATCACTTGAAATCCGTTTCTAAGAAGGAAGTGTTGTTGAGTCCAGTCGGTAATATCTGGGGCGCGGCGAGTTAGAGCGACTAGCTAGACTAGCGGGACTGGCGGGCAAACACAATCGCAGGAGAACCGCTCCTATTGTCTCCGCGATGTAGATCCTACATTATACTTTCAACTGTTTTTTTTATTTTCATGTTGGCATTGAAGGAGCAGTACCTAAAGGATCGATGGGCGTACCGAGGGAACCCCGCCCCCCTCCTCCATAGATTGTGTATGCATATCCACATACCCACTTTTGTCCATAAAAGTTCTTACCAGAAGGATCATGCAAGCGGCGCAGCTAAGTTCATTCTTCTTGGTACGCTGCCCTCAGCTTGCGTGATCATTTTCATTAGAATTCAATTGTTAAGTGAAACTGCTCAAATAAGGTGTAAATCAAAACATTGCATTTGCAGTGATTTGATTGCATCTCCTAATTCTACTATTTGTTTGTATGTATAATACCTACTAAGAACTCAGTATAGTTCTTAGTATTGTACTGTATTGTTATGAATGTTTTTAAAGTGATACTACACTGTAGTATCGCAGCACTTTGTTAACCGTACAATTAATAACTAAAAAATTTAATTATTCAGTGTAATTCGAAAGTAAAATCCTTTTAAATCAAAACATCAATTTCAATACATCATACTTAACTTCTACATATTGTATAATAATTTAATTTATTAACTTTAAATTGTTGATAAATCTGATTCTGCCTTTTTATAAGAACGTGAAAAGGAAAAAATTGTAGGTACTTATTACACGTGAGGCCTAACTTGTTACTTGATACACTTGCGGGCCTATTATGAACTTTTATATGTATAACCATTCATGTTCCAGGCAATTCATTTCTCGGGCTTTAAACGACGTATGATTGACTAAAAAGTGGTTACGTGACTGCTTTCGTAACACGAATTTGACGTTTACCTACACTGGAACTTGGCTGGAATTAAGAGTTCATAATAGACCGCTTGGTATCAGATGGTCCAGTTTTCCATGGTCCAGTATTTCAAGATTTTAACTTACTCATCGTGGATTGAACACATACGAGTACAGCTAAGTATATCTTTATCAACTGGGTCCGACTGTATATTTAAATATTATCATTATATAAACTCGACTCCAGATGACTAGTGTTGTAGAATAAAAGCACTGGGATATTTTCACTCATTTATTCTTTTGTGCTTAAATCGCCATTTCACAAAGGTGTCTCATTCAAGAGGAGAAGAAATGGCGAAAGAAACTCCTCTACACATCTTTTAAAATAAGGTATTTTACAATTAATTCTTGCTTAAACTATTTTTGACTTAAACTATTTCTACAATTTAGAATGATTACAAAACACCCGTATTACTCGTTTCCGAGTCTAAGATAGAATGCCCTCCTGGAATAAACGTCCAGACCGACCAACATCAATCCCTTGTTCGTTGTTCGAATTTCTCACAGTAATATTTCACCCGAAACCTGAAGCCAGCCAACTCAAGTGTGTTGACTGATGCCGGCGCCATGGAGTTCGGTAAATTACAAAAATAATGGCGTCTTTGTTCGTAATATTAATCAAATAGTTTATTGTTAATTCTAAACCCTAACAATCGACCATCCTGACAACGTATGCGTCCCCGCATACGACACCAGGTGGTAACCCTAACAATCGGCATGTTGGTCGGTAATACATATTCATACAAGTATTTAACAACTACTTCAATACTACAACTTGTCAAAACAATTATACTTAAAGCAAGATTTCAAAATCATTAATTGAGTCTTTTTTTTTACATTATGATACTTATTGCTTTTATGTCTATATTCCAATACATTGTTTTTATATCGTAACCAAACAAAACAAAACATTATTATGTTCGAAATAGGTAGTCAAGCTAAATAAAGAATTTTGCAAATTGTTTACAATTCAGGTACAGTAAATAATTGAAAACCAATAGACAATTTGACTAGACACTTGACTTCGTTGACTAGGCAATTGTTTTTACTAGACAATTAACAATCTTTCATAAGGTAGGTACTCAAATATAAATCTTTTATCACCACTGACCGACAGGCGGTGTGGAGCTTCCTAAGCAAACCTTCGCCACTAACCGACACAAACGGTGTGGAGCTTCTATGAAAAGTCTCTTCGTCAAATTAGTACTTACTTATATACATTTACTTCTTATGAATATGAAAAATTATTAAAATATAAAACTTAAATATTTGTGCCTATTGAAATTCTTTTTAACATAAAACATAAAATCAATGTAAATGCCAACATCAATAACAATATCCTTCATCTTTTACTAATGATACTGAGGTATTAAATGTTGCATTATACTCGCCACGAACTAAGAAGCCATATTTATCGTTTGTCATCGCAGTGACACTAGAGATGAACAAAAAAAATCGGTTCACGAAAGAACCAATTTTTGCAACAAATCGATTCAAAAATGTAAGACTTTCTAATCGATTCAATAATTAAATTGTAAATTCTAAAAACCGAAACATTTAGATATTCACAAGTAATTGGAATGATACTGCCTCCATTGATCTAATTACTTACTTAGCATACCTATACGCTCAATAATTATGTATTTACGAATATAATAAAATATTTTTTTCTAAAATCTCACTGCTAATTCGTCCGCGCCGCATCCAGCGTATAAAATTTGGGTTTCGGTTGAATAATGAATATTTTAACCCTATTCTAATTATTTCAAATACCTGCAATTAGAGATTATCGTCGCACTTTTGGTCATGTTCATAAAGAAGAGAAGAAATTAATTTGTTTAATTGTAAAACACAAAGAAAGAAATAAAATGAATTCATTTTTATTTTAAGTTTCGATTATAGTAATGTATCGATTATGATTGATTTTATAAGTGGTTTCAAGCCGACACATCACTTAACGTCAGTGTAGATTTTGGCATCTTCATAAAACATTGATTCAACGCCTCATTGTTTTATTCAATTTTGCATAAATTATGATGTGATGGGATTTTTACTAGATGATTTACAAATAACGTCAATGAAAACGAATAGGGATTTTAAACAAATTTTGGCAAAATCTTTTGTTCGTAAGTATCCAACTGTTCATGTCAATTAAATGATTATTCCATTTTGCTCAAAGACGTCCGTACAAGGTTGGTTCATATTAATAAATGGCAGCTATCATTAATGGCTTCTTAGATAATTTTGAGTATAGTTGTTGTATGATATTAGTTTAGCATTCCAGCTGTTATACATTAAAGTTCGAACGATCGAGTCGACATTCAATCAGCAAATCACTAACTTTAACAGAGCACACTACTGGCCGATGGTATGCAGTAGGGCTACGTTGCTGGGCTTTGATGTATCAGCATGGACCATAAGCACCAAGTTCAATCATCAATACACCAACTCAACGAGTTGACACCACTGGCCACCATAAGACGATCGATTACTTATGGCATACGGCACTGTGTCATCCGCACTAGCATCCGACATATCAAGAAAAGCACCGATTGATTCGGTACAATGCGTGACCGACGAGATACTATTGCGAAACTTCGATTAATAATTTCCTTCACTGTCCAACATAAGACGATCGATTACCTATGTCGGAGCATTATCTACACTATCTGAACTGGCGCATCGATATATCGATTCGATGTACAATACTTGCTGATGGAAAAGAATGAAACATTAAGATTATACTAATATCATACAAATAAAAACTGAGTGACTACAGTACTGTTAAATATACTGAAGTAGGTACTGTTGAATAAATTGTGTTCAATCATGTGTTTTCATCGATCTCATTAATTTCACAATAAATTATATAAGTTACATTAAATAAAATCGAAATTCTTTGATGAACATAAGAAGCAAACCAGTAACAATAATTTACCTCTAGATCTCATACAATAATTATTATAGTATGTGAATTTTTCACATAATTCTCAAAGAATTAATCGCTATCACAGAAAACATCATGTTCATCAATCATCATCCTATTCTTACCATATGATATAAATGTGAAGGTTTGTACGGACTTTTGTTAATCTTTCATACAGAACTTACAGAACGGATGTACTTATTATCCTGGAAAATGCAGGCAAAGCCGCGTGCACAGCGCTAGTGTACTTCTAAAGCAATTACATACGTCGTACGCATCCATGGTCTCATTCGATCAAAACAAAACTGACTCGTAATCTGAAAATTAATCAGAAATATCTCTATAGTTACATGTTAACAGTGCATGACACACAGGTATATAATGTGGTTACATCATGTTTATCTCAATTGACAAATAAGTATCTAGTTAAGTCGGTACACTTTCAAACTTTTCAAAGCGATTCTCTGAACACGATTTAATTGCTTTAACTATACAAAATTGTCAATCTTTTGCTTTGCCCATCGCTGGCTTAACTAATCAACATTATTCTAATTTATGTAATATCTCATTAAAAATGTTTGTTAATTATAAATCTGCTAGTCCCTCCACACAAAGACGAGGGATTCTCTAATATTAAAATTCTACTATTGTCCTGCTGTTAAAGTAGGCCTTAATTTAATATAAGCTTAACTCTTACTTGTGACTAACTCTCACTTGTAACTGTTATTTATTGTGTTGTTTAAAATGTTGATTGCACACACCAAAACAGAAATTTATAAAATTTACACTATTAATCGATAATCACAATACAACGGGCAGCCTTGTCGCTTACCTAAATCTATACATTGCTTTTATTTTAAGTAAATGAAACCCTTCTGCGGTCAAAACTCGAGTTTAACTGTACGCGGTACGTGTCAAATTCAACTCGAATTGAGGCTGATAATCAACTGATAATGAATTTAACTGTGCCAAATTTCACACTTCTCCGTCCACGTAATTGGGATTGATTACGACAAAAGGATAATATTATAGGTTTTTGAATGTTTCCCTTAATACTTTTAAACATCAATTTAAATTAATTTTTAGTAAGTGTCAACATTCCTATTTAATTGTCGTAAAGGATTTCCGTTCACGTATTAATATTAAAACTATAACTGATCAACATTAACCCTCTGCGACTGACGTGGTAGTCCAGAATGTGAAATACTTATTTGAATTATCAAACTATTTCTGGTGTATTTATCAATTCAATAAAGTTCATAATAATTACGAAATTATTTACGGTATACTTTTTTTGTTGTTCATCGGTTTATACATATATTTATCTGTGCTTTAATTATTGTTTCCTGATAATTTCTGAAAAGCTTTATCTAATTTATAAAAATCTCGTGTCATGGTATTTGTAGTCGTACTCCTTTGAAACGTCTCGACCGAGTTTTTTTTTTTGTGTATATTTTGTAGATATCAAAATAGGTCGTAAAATATATTTCATACCACTAGGTAATCACGGTAGCTAAGAGTGACTTAAACTTACTTTTATTTCAGTTGGATCACAGTTTAAGAATCTCGTTTAAACATTATTTTCTGGTATAGATGCTGGCTTTCCCGAAACGAATGACGGCGGATTATAAGTCATTTTTAAGTAGAGCAATAACTTAGTACGAAAATATTATTTTATTTGACCTTGAATCAAGCAGTAACATCGAATGGGTACGTGTCCGAGATTCATTATAATAATTTACAAAGAGTAATTTAACTCCTCTCTCAGAGTTGTCAATTTAGCCCTTTCGGGACTAGATCTAGCCTTTTTTACGATTTTTCAGCCCTTCAAGTAAAAAGGATAAATTCAGGTTTTCCACGAACCTTTTCATGCAATCGATCGAAAAAACCAATTTAGGTAGTGAAAGATATCGAAATAATGACCATTATCATACCTGTAGAGCGTCTTAAGACCTTTTTTTTACGCTCACCTCTATTAATTAAACAATAGCCCCTATTTCCAATGTATTGGACGAACCTAGCCCTTTTTAAAACTCTGTTTAGCCCGAGAACTTGATACCGAGTTGGCAACTTTGCTCTCTATAAATCATCAAACAGAAAATAAGCAATCGGTACTTGATAGGTATATCATATAAATAGATGACCACTTACTGCAAGTTTGTACGATAGGATAATCGTGCACAATTTTGCCACCACCAGTACCAACGCTATCATGAAAATATTTCCTCATTCAACCATCAAACATCGAACTTTATCAGCTTTATTACAAATTCCTACTATAAAATGAGCAAATGTTGCTGAATTATTTCTTTCTATTTACCTACGAGTATAAGTCAGTTTATTTGAGTTATAAAGAATTTAAAATAATTGTTCACCTTCTTTTCTGTTCTAAAATTCGTAGGAAAAACATATATAACCCTTTTGTTATTATTATTAAATTAACTAACCCACTAAGTACACGAGTCTCTCCGGAAACAACTACTAGAGTTTATATTTTTGTACAGTCGGTACATACGTTCATTAAAATAAGTCTAAGTTATTTATATCCACTTACAAGCTTACATGTCACATAAACAAAATAAATTATTGCCCTATTATGTTCGATTCGAAAGTTTTGAATTTCGCTCGCAGTCACGCATTCAAACCACTTGACAAATAAATGCAGTGTTTAGAATTCCTGCATGCTCTTTTAGTGTAGTTTATAGTTAAGTTTAATATTTAAAACTAGTTGACCCGATGGACGTTGTCTTCTTTTGTTTTATTCTTCTTCAGTATGTACATAATTAACTATTATCATCATAAATAACATCGAACCTATGACAACAATCCAAAAGCGCCAGTCACCTCATCTTAACACTATTTTATTAAAAGTCAATATATCAAGTCATTATTTGAAAAAAAGCAGCAGAATAATCGGTGTCGAAATTTCAAAATGGGTCATTTGACCCCTGTCCGTCTTTCTAGTGTTAAATGAGTCATTTTTTTAGTTTTACGTACGAAAATACAACAAAACGACGAAACCCTAATAGTCGTGCGTCTGTTCGTCTTTTCCTCTGCCGCAGCCAATTTGCTGCGAAACTACTGAGGCTAGAATTTAAAAAGAAATAATAATACTTTACTTAAATATTACAGGTAAACTCATATGAAGTGTATGGTCTTAAAAGAAAAGGTAATTTATCCCTCGATCGTAGATGATCAACGTGCGGAAACAACTCCACTCGAGTTTAACTCAAACTTTTGCAGTTTGCTCGTTAGTTTGTTAGCATGTATCTAAAATATTCTATGAGTCGAATCTGTCAAACTTAATTAGACTTATTTCATGTTATCCTAAACAGATATACTCGTAATTTCAGATAATATTTTAGTTCTGGTTGCAATGCTCCTTTTTGTAATAAGCATGACGTCATACTAGACTCAGGCTTGGCTCCAGAAAAAGTTACTTTTTCACGATCAACAGCTCAGTCACTAATCTTTGCTTGCATTAATTTAAAATGGAGAGAATTACATGACCTTGTTAATATTGTCCAGCGTAGATTTCGCAACTCTCAATATTAGTCCAATAGTCCGGTCAACTGCGTTCTGCGCTGATTGCTGATGCTCATTGTTCCTTGGCGTGTACGTCAGCTAGTTCTAGTTGAACTCAGTCTCTTCTCCATAACGAAATACTGGGACCAGAATTATCTCGCTCTTTAGTGACCTGGTCCCAGATCTGTTGATCTGCTTCGAACATTAGCTGGAACGTTTGCATTAAGAGGCAAACAGAAAAACAAATGGCATTAGTGATCTGATATATGTATGTACATAATTGTGAATGGTATGTTTCAAAATTAACGAACTTTCGAACAGAAATAAACAGGACTACGCAAGGAATGCCCTTAATATCTACTTAGTCATGTAAATATTTTCTAGAAGCCGCTTATGTAAATAAAAAAAAATATCATCGCTGCTTATATTGCCCAAAACTTAAAAACAAAAACAAGAAACAAGAAGAAAATCTTTCTTTGATTTACAAACTGTAAATATCTCTACTTTAAAAAATAGTCATCTCCTTAAGTGAGGGCTTTTTTTTCCAACTGACTCAATTGTCTAATAAACAAGCACTAAGTTTTACCTGTGTCGCAGGTGGCATGGACAACACATATAACACATCACAATAAGACCTTGCACTCGAGTAAAAATATTTATGTGTCACATAAATATCTGCCCCGGCCGGGAATCGAACCCGGGATCCATCGCTTCGCAGGCAACGGTCGCTAACACAGAACTGTTAACATCTCTGTGGTCGCTACCAACGAGGCTACAGAATTAATGTTAGTGTACTGTATAAGCGCTGTCCAATGATAAATATTCATTAAATAATTTTAATGTTTTGTTTAATAGTCTGTATTGTTTGTATCTGTGTTTGTAACAAAATAACAAAATTACTACAGACATTTGATTTCATCTACAACTCGTATGACCATCACAATCTATACACAAATCATACACGTTTTAAAAAACATGTTCTTGTTTTTTTTATATATATTTAAATATGTATATGTGGGCTTTACTTACGTTTTTCTTGGTTCTTGCACTTCTGAGATATAAACTCGACTCCAGATGACTAGTGTTGTAGAATAAAAGCACTGGGATATTTTCACTCATTTATTCTTTTGTGCTTAAATCGCCATTTCACAAAGGTGTCTCATTCAAGAGGAGAAGAAATGGCGAAAGAAACTCCTCTACACATCTTTTAAAATAAGGTATTTTACAATTAATTCTTGCTTAAACTATTTTTGACTTAAACTATTTCTACAATTTAGAATGATTACAAAACACCCGTATTACTCGTTTCCGAGTCTAAGATAGAATGCCCTCCTGGAATAAACGTCCAGACCGACCAACATCAATCCCTTGTTCGTTGTTCGAATTTCTCACAGTAATATTTCACCCGAAACCTGAAGCCAGCCAACTCAAGTGTGTTGACTGATGCCGGCGCCATGGAGTTCGGTAAATTACAAAAATAATGGCGTCTTTGTTCGTAATATTAATCAAATAGTTTATTGTTAATTCTAAACCCTAACAATTATATTGGTAACAAAATTAAAATGAATTATTTGAGAGCCAAAAGGAACAAGCCACAGCCAAAGCACTCGTACTCTGTGATCACTCGTGTTTACTCTGCTTTAAAAACTCCCGTCTGCCTGAAATTGCTTTTATAGTAAGACACAACTCGTGCACTATATTAAAATTCAATTTGTTTGTCTCAGGCGACTTATGTCGTGACTTGTTTCATGCTTAGTTTCAAGTAGAAACAAGTAACTATGCTAATGTCTTGAATTTAATATTTCAAAAGACAATCTAAAGAAGTTATTTAGCATTGCATGCATATTTTAATACTTATTTAACATTGTATGCATATTTGATACGTACTATTCTATTACAGAATGAATTAATATCATACGGTTTAGTTCACCTTAAAATAAATAGAGATAAAAGTTACCAAATCAGAAAACGGATTGGTATCGCGTGAACAGAAATTGTTCTTTTTAAAAATGACAAATTAAATGTACGTACTTAGAATTTGAAATACAGAACATTTTCAATGAAATAGAATTGCGTACGGACGTTAAAATCAATCGGAACGCAAATTAATTTAGGAGCCGGCACAGGTTCGCATGCGGAAAGGTGTTTGACAGTCGACAGTCTGTCGAATGTCGCTACAATCAAAGAATCGACTGTTACAAGTGACGCGAATAATCACTTTGTAGCCGGATGCAATCAGACAATCAACGTTCAATCGTGCTGGACATGGACATTTATTTATTTGATTCATAAAACATTTTAAGCACTGCCTAATGATTTAAGGTATAAATCTGTTCAGCACAGCACAGCACAGAGGTGAATCAAATCCTGCGAGTGTCCATGGACGACATTAGTTAATAACTCTCAATTACACATTTTTTCGTTTGTCGGTAATTTACATAAAAAATAGGACTATTATTATAAGGGTATACCATTAATATAAGGGTATACCAAGCAAGGGAGCTGTGCCATGCGGTTTCATCTAAGTTAATTTGTGGGAAAAACCAACTCCTTAAATATATGATTTTATACAGCCTATAGCCTTCTTCGATAAATGGACTATCAAACAAAAAGATTTTTTATATCGAACCAGTAGTTCCTGACATTAGCGCGTTCAACCAAACAAACTCTTCAGCTTTATAATATTACTATAGATTTCCTATATTTTGTTCTGTGTATGCGTCACTCTAACATAGACGCAATATTGAAGTATTTTTTCCACGAGCCACTGGCACGCACGGATTGACAAATTCCTTTCCAAAACCTTAACTAGTACCCAAATTCTTTTCTGTAGGCAGCGCTAAATCAAAGTAAATCTGGTACAGACGAGTAGAGCCTAGCCGCGACTGACAGATGTTTTTCGCTTCGAGTGTACTCACGGAACAATATAACAACAGTAGCAAAGATATTAAATTGTAGATACGTTATGCCCTTAAAAATCAACCAAAAAATCTGTTCCGAAAAGAGCTACAACACACACATGTTTATCTTTTGTTTCACTACTGTACACCAATCACTACATCGGTAAATGATGTAAAAGGGATGGCATTACTAATACCATAATAGTGAAAAAGACAGCTAGTGTTTGTCGCTCGCGCTAACAAATCTGTGACCAAATGACATGGTACAACAAATTGCACAGTTCCAAAATTTTTATTTTAATCTATTTTAAAAGAAATATTCGATATTATTACCAAAATTTAACGTGACGTTTTATGTAGTAAGTAAGTAAGGTAAGTCGTTACTTACTGGTATTACTTACTGGTATGTAGCTCCATTATTTTCATTCAATTTGGAGATATGATTTTTTCAAAATCTCAAAGCAACTCGGCATTTTGGTAACAACTATAGACGGCCTCACTCAGATGCATTTATCAACTGTCTCAATTGAAATTGCTACACTTGACTAAATTCGACTGACATAATTTTAGTGCCGTCTTGGTCGTCTACATCTTTTTATACATAAAATATCATTGTACAGTAGTTATGAATTTGCAACACAGCACTCGGTACTATAAGTAATGCCGGGTTAAGCCGCAAGCGTTAAGGGTAAGGAAATTATAGTGTCAACAAAATCAACCCAATCTAATTATTAAGACGAATATGTTCTCAACTGCGCGCCAGTAGATAATTTTTTTCTGGACGTTTCTTCGGTAGTCTCCCATTGCATTTGTCCGCTGTTCGGTCGTTATTAGTGTTGGAAATTATTGCTACTGTTATTTCACAATCACTTCGTGAAATTATTTATTTTTGTCACTGTTACATCACGCGTGATAAATCACACAACCGTTATATTTATTAGTGACGATTATTTCACATTTTGTTCCGTCTGTTACATGTCGCAGTGATAGTGACTTGTCACTTGATTCACTTATTCACAGTGTTGCCAACAAAAAAATTGGTTGTCTGTAAAGTCGGTTTACGGACAATGGTTTTACGTGATAACGTCTATTTCGTAGAAGAATAATTTATGATATAAATATTGTCAATTCGCACATTAGGAACGGGAAATAGAATGAAAATTACAATTTTACATATTAAATTACAGATATATATTTCGTTTTATTATTATTCAGCGTATCTCTTTCTCGATACTTTGCGCGCGTTGTGGCTCGTGACGTGAGCAGGCTCGTTACCACGTTTTCGAGAATGCCTTCCAAGCGGACCGATTACGCTTGAGTGGGAGAGAGACGGCCGGTCTAGCGTGCCTCTCTCTCTAATGCTGCGCGCGCTTCCGTGACGTGAGCGGCCGTTACTCGGTTTTCGTGAATGCCTTTCAGGCTCATCGTCTTTATAAACGTTATCACGTCAAAAAGGGCTTAAGACGCTCTACAAGTATATTATTGGTCATCATGTTTGATATCGAAAGAATGACCATTATCATATTTGTTGTTGTGTATGTTGGTGGTAAATACAATAAAGAAGGGCGTATTGTAATCACTGTAGTTTTATTTACGTATTTCACAATTATTATAATCAATTGTACAGAGCGAAATGTATGAAGCTAACATGGCGAAAACGGAAGAGAGAGTTTAATACAGTTGCCGATAGAGGCGCTGGTGGACAAGTTATACATGGAGCAAATATCAAACAGAGTTACTGTACACATCGAGTAATTACATATTAGAGTCTAACACTCCCCCTCGTTATTAATTCAAAGATTTAACCGCTTTGGTGGCTTTATAGTCCTTGTACTTCGACGTAGTTCCACTCTGGCTGGTGTAGGTGTATGCAGAGGCATGGTAGGTTTCGTTGAAGCTGTAGACGTTGAAGGTCTGGATGTCTCTGGACTTATTTCTGGTAAGAACATTTCTGGCTTGTCAGCTTCAGTGCCTGGAATGGTTGGTATGGATTCATTTCTTGTAGAACTAGCCTGTGTTGTAGTAAAATCTTTCTCAGGTGATTTTGGTGTATATAAATTTCCCTGTAGGTGTCCTGGTTTCAACAGGTAAGTATCTGGTATCTTAGTGTTATTACTTGTGCATGCAGTCTTTATCATTTGATCTATATGTCTTTAATGTCTTCTTCCGTCCACTTCCACCTCGTAATGTAATTTTCCTTTCCTATTTATTATTTTTCCAAATTTCCATTTGTTGCTGTCGTACATTCTTATTAGAACTTTATCTCCTCTTTGAAATTCCTTGTTCACTACTATCTCTTCGTCACTGTAATTTCTTATATCTTGTCTTCTTTTTATTAAATCGATCCTTGTTCTGTATATTCTCTTGAACATCATTTCCCCTGGACTTAATCCAGTAGTAGAGTTAGGTGTTTTTCTGTACATCATTAGAAATTTTTGTAATTTTTCTTGTAGTGATATCTCTCTTCATTAATCATCGCTTTTAGCTTATTTTTCACCGTTTGTACATATCTTTCTGCTTGGCCATTGGTAGAAGGATGAAATGGTGCTGTAAATTTTGATTGAATTCCGTTTTCTTTTAAAAATCTTTGCATTTCTTCCGATCTAAATTGTCTTCCATTGTCAGAAACTTGAGTTATCGGTAAGCCAAATGTAGTGTATATCTTCTTTAGTATGTTAATAGTTGCTGTAGCTGTAATAGAATTTGTTGGTATGACTTCTAACCATTTAGTGTAGGCATCTACCACAATAAGAAAATATTGATTCATGAATGGTCCAGCATAGTCAATATGAATGCGACTCCATGGTTCTTTTGGGTATTCCCAGCTATGTGTAGGTACTTTAGTAGGGTTTTTCTGCATCAAACAGCATGACTTGCACTGTTTCACCATATTTTCTATATCCGTATCAATATTCTTCCACCAAACATAACTTCTGGCTAAAGCCTTCATTTTCACTATACCTGTGTGTGCTGTATGTAGTTCTTCTAAAATTTGTGGTTGTAGATTCTTAGGTATGACTATACGTATGCCATAAAATATGCAATTATTTTGTAGTGAAAATTCATGTAATCTTCTTGGATCTTCTCTTCCTGACTGTATATCTATGTATAGTTTTTGTAGTTCTGGATCAGTAGCTGTAGCTTCTCTTATCTCTTGTAATTTAACTGGCATTTCTGCAATTTGATTTAAGTAGAAAGCTTCATCGTCTGTAAGTGTATCTTCTTTTTCATTCTCTTTTTTATGTTGTAATCTTGAAAAGTAGTCTGCATTTGCATGTTCTGTAGTCTTTCTTAGTCTTATCTCATAATCAAATCCTGCTAAAAAGTTAGCATAGTGTACGAGTCGTATGGCTGTGGTAGCTGGTGTTGCTTTCTCGGGATGTAGAATTCTGGCTAATGGTTGATTATCCACGATGAGTATTATTTTTCTGCCATAGCAATATTGAAAGAATTTCTTCAGTCCCCATACTAATGCTGCAGCTTCTTTATCCAACTGGCTGTAACCTTTCTCCGCTTTAGTAAGAGATCTTGATGCGAATGCTATGGGTCGTTCAGATTTATCTGGCATAATATGTGACAACACAGCTCCATATCCAGTGGGTGATGCATCAGTCGCTAATGTAACAGGTAAGTTTTCATGAAATGGTGTAAGTACCTTTTCCCCACTGATCTCATTTTTCAGTTCTTGAAATGCTTTCTCACATTCTGTAGACCATGTAAATTTTGTATCTTTCTGTAGTAATTTGTATAAAGGATTTAATTTAGATGCTAAGTTGGGAATAAATTGTTGATAATAATTTATCATACCCAAAAATGTGCGTAGAGATGAAACATCTGTAGGACGTTGACTATTCTTTATATCATTTATCTTTTCTTCTGTAGGGTGTAATCCTTTTTCATTTATTGTATGTCCAAGGTACGTAACAGATTTTTGGAAAAATTGACATTTCTTCCTGTTTAGGTGTAATCCACATTCCTTTAGTTTGTCGAATACTCTTCTGATTCTTTGTAGTAATTGTATGTATGTATGTCCTTGTAAGGCAATATCATCAAAAAAACAAGCTGTACCTTCTAGTCCTTGTAATGTTTGATCCATGTATCTTTGCCAAACATTTGGTGCAATTTTCACTCCGAACATTAGTCTTTTTACTTTGTATGTACCTTTACATGTACTGATAGCTTGCATTTCTGCCGTATCTTCATTGGTCTTCATGTGTAAATAAGCTTGGTTTATATCCAATGTACAAAAATATTTTCCACCACTTAATTTTGAAAATATTTCTTCAACTCGAGGTATCGGGTAATTATCGGTTTCTAAATTTTTATTTAATGTTGCCCTGTAATCAGCACATAGGCGCACTTTACCATTTTGCTTAATGACTGGAACGATCGGTGTCCCCCATTGTGAATAGGTAACTTTTTCCAATATACCTTCTCTTTCCAGTCTGTCAATTTCAGATTCTACTTGACTCTTCAACGCAAAGGACGTGGTTTTAAGAAAACTGGTATAGCTCCTTCTTTTAATTTATATGTAGCTTGATAATCTTTTATTTCTCCTATTTCTTCAGAAAATAATTCTTTGTACTCTTCTATCAATTTCTGTAATTTTATTTTAAATTTTTCTTCTGTAATATCATTTTCTTCTTTTTGTATAGAATTTATATTAAATTGTATATTTAATTTTCTCATCCATTCTCTTCCTAATACCGGATCAACTTTTCTGTCAATCACAAAGATTCTTCCTTCTACTTCTGTATTTTTGTATTTGATATTTAATTTACAGGTTCCTATTGGGTGTATTATTTCCCCTGTGTATGTTCGTAGCTTTACTGATGTAGTTTTCAGTTTCAGGTTGCTGAAGTTATTCTTGTAATATTCTGCAGAGCATGTTGTAACTGCTGCGCCTGTATCCAGCTCAAAGGTATGTATTTTTCCATTTAGTTGTAATGTAATGTTGTATTTATCATCTTGCATGTTATTTTTGTAAAATATTTTATGTATTTTATGTATTTCGTATATTTCGTCTTCATCCATGGATTGTTCATTGAGTAGCTCTAGCTGTTTCTGTTCTCTGAAACATACTGTTTGGATATGGCCTTTTGTCTTGCATTTCTTACAGAATAGTTTATCTTTCAGTCTGCACTTTGCTGCTGTATGATTTTCTTTGCCACACCGAAAACACTTTATTTTTCTTACTCCTTTATCGTAATATGCTCTATTTGTATTGTATTTAGGTCCTTTGTATGTATTTGTATTCTTTGTATTTGTACTTTGCTTGTATGTATTTTGGTTTCCTCTTTTAATTGATAATTTATGTATATTTGAGTGAATATCTGAACCCATTTCTCTAGTCTCGGATTTGGATGCCTCAATTGCCAATGCAATCTTTAACAAATCATCAAATTTTGTAGCAGAAGATTCTTGTAATAATCGTTCTTTGATTTCAGAGTTACGTAGTCCTCGTATGAATTGAACTCGCAGATGGGTCTCGAATGTACTATGTTGGCAATTGTTACAATTAAAGTTGCATTTACCACCAATTTCTTTCAATCCAGCCACATAATTAGCAATGCTTTCACACTCATGTTGCTGTCTCAGGCAGAATTTATGTTGCTGGGCTACTTCACCGGGTTCCGGAGCAATATGGTTACTCAGAAGATTTACTACGTCGTCGTATGATTTTGATTCTGGAGAATCTGGTGCTGTAATATTCTTGAGTACTTGATAATATTTAGGCCCTATGCAATTAAGAAAAATTTGCCCTTTGACCTTAGCACTAGTAACACCTTTTAAGGTTATGTAATTTTGTAATCTTTGTAAGTATGATGAAAATGACTCATTAATTTCATCGTAAGGTTGTAATGTAATACCACTTACTGTTTTATCATTACTTTGTAATAATTGTTGTAGTTGAATTTGCTGTAACTGCATACCTCGCATTGTCTCCATTATCTGGGTCAAAACTTGCCCTAATTGTTGTTCCATTGTAGCTCGAACGTATATAAAGGAAATATAAGGAAGTTGTGAAGCGGGTTATCATCACAGGACTTGGAACCCCTGGATTAAAGGATAAAGGTTGTATAGGAGCACGTGGGATTTCTCACCGAACGAGGTTATGTCACTTGTAGTATTGAAGTTTTTCCGTAATCCGCAGTTCTCGTCGCCAAACTGTTGTGTATGTTGGTGGTAAATACAATAAAGAAGGGCGTATTGTAATCACTGTAGTTTTATTTACGTATTTCACAATTATTATAATCAATTGTACAGAGCGAAATGTATGAAGCTAACATGGCGAAAACGGAAGAGAGAGTTTAATACAGTTGCCGATAGAGGCGCTGGTGGACAAGTTATACATGGAGCAAATATCAAACAGAGTTACTGTACACATCGAGTAATTACATATTAGAGTCTAACATTTGTAGAGCGTCTTCAGACCTTACTATCAATCGTGGTAGGTACAGCTTCTTCCTACTAGAGTCGAATAAACTTTATTATAATACTTTACCACGAGTTTATCTTTATAGGTAGGTAGTTGCACGTCTTAAAACAATTTACGATTCAGATATCGCGTTGTTAACATAACCGCACGGTTGAAAATTGACCCGTGAGTTCTCACCGTTTTTATTTTGTGTTGCTTGCGTGCAATCAGACGGATCGTACAAGCGCTGAAAAACGAACACCGCACGGAGACATGCAGTGTGGAGTCTGACGTCACTGGCGTTGACGTAGGCTCTGCTTGAGATTGTTTGTTAACCGACATATTTCACGGAAAATCGGCACGGCAGCTTGTAAAGCTATTTTTCCGTTTTTTAACCTCCGGCGCAAAAAGAGGGACAGAAAGACAGACAGACGGATGACGAAGTTATCGTACCTATAGGTAGTAGTTCCGTTTTATCCTTTTGAGGTATGTACTCACCGTCATACGATGCCTTAAATATTACATACAGTTGTCCAGAGGTAACCACTTAGCATCAGATGCCCCGTCTGCTCGTTTACGGCATATTAACATAACAAGAAATCGTACGTAGCTCTCAAAAGAGTTGAAGAAAGGCACGGCAAAGGAGCGGCCACTTTGCATACATTATGTTTACAGCGGCACCGCGGCATCTCAAACAGCTGAGCGCCTCGGCTTTGGTACTGACGTACATTTACCTCCGCTGAGAAATCTTCATACAGAAATATTAGTACCACGCTAGAATAGGAGAGGATATAAAAAGGTTGACGCGTTCATAGCTTGGCGCTTTGCATCTTACGTTGCATTTACGTGGTCGACTTAAAAGACCAGGCCTGTTCATCCCTGTAGGCCATCGGTCCCGGTTATCATAGCAGTTGCTAAGCCATGTTGGAGGTTTTCAGACAGCATAGAAACTTCCGACAATTGGGTTGGCCACTAACCCGTCCACAAACCGCACTGGAGCAGCGCGGTATTTGGTCTAGGCCTGATTAAAACACGCCTGTCCTATTGACAGCAGGCAGTAGGTAAATGGTTTGAAATTATTTACGGATGTAATCTCGTAACAATTGAAACCTATTTGTAAACTTCGCTAGCAACAACACTGTCGTGCTTTGAACTGTAGGACTTACCTATATTCAAAGTTATGACATATTATTCAAATCTGAAAATGTTCAGTGTGTGTCATGTATAATATTATATTATATAATGTACTTATATTACAAACCTACCTCAATGCCTACTTTCTTCCAAAGTAACTATAACTCTAGAAACATCACAAAAAACTAATTCTCTGGGTGCCTTCACGCATAAATTACTAAAAGGTATGACAAACGATACCATTGTCTACGTTTGCCAAGAAAAATTATCCCATAACATCTATCGGACATACCTGACCGTTAGTCAGTTAAATTGAGCCAGTATTTCTTGCAGATTTAATAGGTTTGATGTCCTATTCTATCTCACATAGAGGTGCATCTGCCAAGACGTACCATCTCAATTTAGATAAGTTATCTTCAACGAACCGCATCCGCCATCCAGTCTAGTGCCAGCGATCCTGTATCTTCATATTGTGATAGGTATATTTGTTAAATTGACCTGTCTATTAGTTGTCGACGTCAGGTACAACGCCAGAATGGGTCGCCAAGTTTTGAAATTAATTTTCACGGAAGGAACATGATAATTTTCATGAACGTAGCATTTTGGATAAACGGGCAAACGAGTTACTTGATGGCTATTACATAATTAAGGACATTCGTAAAATCAAAGAAATCACTGAAGCAGAACCGAAATGTTGAAATACGGGATGTGTAAATTACACTGAATATCATCGGGATAACCGGGGTAAATATCATCGGGATAAAACTGGATTGTACTCTACCATTCCCCACAGGAGCAGCGTGATAGAGTATGCTCAAGAGGAACCGAAACGAAACCCATGCTCAGTAATGGTTTACTGGGTTGAAACCAAAATTGCGAGGTAACGATTGTAGACTACTTACCTTAGGTCAGGTCCTCCTAAGGTAAGTAGCCATGCCATTAGGTACCACAAAAATAAAAATAAAATAAAATTCTAAATAATTTATCCACGTCTATTGTTTATCATGGCACAGCATGAGCTGTGGCACAAAAAACCCGACTGCGTAAAATAAGCCCAGTAGTTTAGCTGTTTAGAATGTTGTTAAAGTAATACTGAACAACTAAGCCATGGAATGATTAATAATCGGGACCCATTTAAATTTTACAGGGCTGCTTGTTTCAAATCTCATCAAAAAACAATACGAAACGCCCAGTCAAAGTAAACAAAGTCAACTTCTCGAACTTTGTTTTTTGATGCGCGAACTACAATACCCGCATGTACCCACGGCGAAGGTTGGTTCCAGGGAAGAACAGAAAAAGTTAGTTAGTCTAACAAAGCGAAACTGTTGGTAACTTGCTCGGCACGAACTTTGCGAACTTGTCAATAAAATATAACTTTCGTTTAGTCTTTTCAGCTTCGACAACATCGTAATTATAGTTGGTTATTTTACGTTATCTATAACTTCTTCATAGTTTAACTCTGGACACGACATAGAGCGAACTAGCATTTTAACGTTCGGTCTAAGATGCTAAGGAAACTTAAGTTAATTAAATATTATAAAATTGAGCCGTATTGATGGCGTCAGGGCAGGTGCGCGACAGTTGATAGAATAACATAATACACTGACGATTATTTGACCTAATGCACTTTTATATTATACCTACTATTACTAGCTGACCGGGCGAACTTCGTATCGCTTAACAATTGATCAGTAATCGAGCGGGATGAAAAATGATTCAATTACTAAATGACTATTAAAAAATAGGGGTTGGTGATAGAAGGGTGAAAATTTAGGGTTGCATGTATTTTTAATGCCACATTATAAAAAAATTAAAAATAAAAATTTTGTTCAAAAAATAAAAAAAATGTTAGGGGTGGACAACCCTTATCACTTAGGGGTATGAAAAATAGATAGTAGCCGATTCTCAGACCTATTGAATATGCATATAAAATTTCATAAAAATCGGTCAAGCCGTTTCGGAGGAGTAGGTATAGTAACTAACATTGTGACACGAGAATTTTTTATATAAGATTAGGGCTGTATCGAACCCAATCTAATGCTGCTTCGCCGTAAGAGGCGACAGACTGGCTTGGTGGTAGGGCTCCGTGTAAGGAATAGATATTTTAATTTAAGTATTTATCAATATTATTATTAAGTCATTAACATTATTACTGGTATTACCTTCCCTTAAACCTGCCTGGCTAGGTACCATCCTCTTGCTCGACGAGTTCCGGCTGGGGATTTGGGTGTCAGTACTTTCTTTCTTTGAAAGAAAGAAAGGTAGCAAGCGTTTCAAACGGCCCTTTCTTTCTTGCTTACTTTCTTCATGCCTTGGTATTGCTGATGTCCATGGGCGACGATAGCCACTTACCATCAGATGGATCGTCAGCTCGTTCGCCGGATACTTCCATAAAAAAATGCTGAAATCCTTCATAGACTAATAATCAACTAACAGCATTGAAGTATAATGCCATAGAACAGACATCTGGAACAAAATGTGTGTACCGCCCGGGAGGTTCGATTTTCAAAATTGAGCCCCGGTTCTCCTTTCAAAATGGAACGAATCCATTGAAGATTGAAGCCACGTGGCGCCAATGCATTAGGACATACATGGTGTTCGCGGTGTCAGTTCTATACGCTAGTAATAATACTTCAATGACTAACAGTAATAATTTCAATCGAAAGCATTTAGTTCTATGACTTAATACTTACGTTGTCAGTCTACTTACCTTCTTAGTAGGTACAAGCCTACCTAACGAGAAGAGCCACAAGATCTTTAAGTTTTAAACGAGGTCTGTGGTTCGATGGTATCTCTTCTCTAAAGATTTATAACTAGATATTACGACGAGGACCAACTTTCCTTTCCTTATAATAAATTAGCTCTCTAAATGAGTTTTTTCTTAAGCCTTGGAAACTAAATAAGAAAATCCTGCGCTTTAAATTGCACATCTGCGTTTTAAGTGACTCTGTAATGGAAAAAAATTTTGCTTCTCTCTGTTTTAACTAAGTATTTGCAGGTTCTATTAACTTAACCTAACCAGTTTCTATCACCAAATCCTTAAACCATAGCATATTTTATTTATTACGTCCTAACACTTCCTGACATAATGTATGTTGCTGTTGCATAATTTTTTCACAATGTCAAGTTACTAATTCTTCATAATGTCATGAAACTGAGCCTGATAATAAACACCCATTATCGACCTGATCGAAGATACGAGTAGACTGCATTACTAAGTTAACTATTCCGTGGTAATTCCCAAATAAAAGAACGCTGATACGAAGCTCGAATGGATTCAACCATCAACCCACTTTAAGAACCTCACTCAACGTGAGGTCAAACGTATGGCAAATACCAAAAAGCTGCGTTAAGATTATCACATCACAGCCAAAAATCCCTCGAACGATTCGTGACCTCTTATCACCACCGCACACGCGCCAGCTCCACAGACTATCACCTATATCTAATTACCAATTTTCCAGTTAAGTGAACGGTGAGAGGGAATGATTGACCGATTTAATCAGTCTCACTCGATCCGGCGGGAGACCGGGAAAAAATTGATTGTGTTGAATCAATTCATTTGCGGTGTCGACCGCCGTTTTTGTTGGCACCTTGGACCCGTTTTTTATTGCCCCGAGGGTTTGATCAAGGTACTGGTGTCAATTTTAATTAACACGAACTCGGAGCATTTTTTCTCCCAATTCAGCATTAATTTCTCATCCTGTTATGATCTTGACATCTGGTAAAGCGTTATACAGATTTATTGTAGGTACGTACCTGAGTCTTAAGTAACCTGGTACTGAATGAAACTGAAATATTTTATATTTAGTTGGCATCTTTTGGATCAACCCTCAAATAGCGATGAAAATCGATGAAACACAATAATTTGTTTGTTTGAAATCCCAATGGTGGCATGAAAAATTTAACGACATGCAAAAGATACATACATAAGACTCCACGTCCACCATGTATTAGGTGTTTTTTTTACTAATCAGGTATTTTTTTACTAATAATATCAAAGCTGAAATTAGACCGGAAACATATAAGTAAAGTTAAAATATTAATAAGCTAAAATAGTTATTATTTATGTTCGTGAATTGCATGAGAAATTAACAATCAACTCGTCATACTTGTCATATTTTTTCTTCCCTTCTTATATACAACCTACAATATTACACAGGAGATGTTATAAAAAATTAAAAAAACCTTTTTATATACAAAAACTTTAATCAAATAATTACACTCACACGTAAACATAATTGGTAAATTAATCATAAATTGTACATTAGCTACATTACGAAATCTTACAAAATAATGGCGAGAATTACAAAAAAATATAATTCAATTACATAGGTCCTACCTATAGGAGTTGCTTAGAATATTTCGTGGTTAAAACAGTCATAATTTCTAAGTTAACTATAAATCAGCACAGAATCCATGTAACGTTATTTAAGATACATGTGTAGTTCCAATACATTTAAGTATCAAAACGAAATAGTACAGTTTGTATCAAAAGTTATATCACTAACAATAACATTTATAAAAGTCACAAAGTATAAGTTATGATAAACTACAAACATTAAAACTATGTACCGTATAATCACTAATTTTGAAAATATATTAAAACAAAGTTTAATAATAATATATATATTTGAAGGTACCAGTGAAGATTTGGTGCAAGCGAAATAATAAATTAATTTGTTATATAAGGTCTAGTACTATATTGATATCAAAGTTCTGGCATCTTTAATAAGTCGTAAATTACTTGTAACAAGCAGTTTCTTGACTTTTCGGCGAAATTTCGCTGTATACACAAATCTCAATGCCCGATACAATACGTCAAAGTCATATTTTATTAGCCCAATGAACAAACACCATTGCGCTTGAATAAAATCTCCAAAGTCCTACCCATTTGTTTCCCAAAAATATCCTCTGAATCAGTTTTCAATAAATTAACTATAATATGTCAACATTATTCAAGTTACATTATACGTACATTATTAATACATTTCCATAAACGTTTCTTTCTTTTTACCCGACTGCGCGATGCAAAGAAGGGTAATTGTGTTTATCAGTCTATGTATTTGTTCTTATGTGGCGTTGTAAAGACCCAACGCGTTGACGGATTTTGATGATTATTACGTCAATCGATTCTTCTTAACCTTACGAGTGCTACTAAAGACCTGACGATATTCAAAATTCATCACAACGACCACCAGACATCATACTGTCAAAATGAAAAAAATATCGTCGAAGTCAAGTAGGGTATCGTTCAATAGATATTTAAAAATGATTTTTAGGTTTAGGACATAAGTTGTTTAAACATTAACATTAGTTGTGTAATTTATTAACTCCATTAATAAAATGACAACATTGTGAATTTAACAGTCTTATAATCCTAAAGAAGTCAGTGAATCCTAACTAAAAAGTTTACAATAAAATAATTAGTAAAAAAACAAAACACCCAACTGCGTAAAAAAACTAAAAAGAAAAAACAAACCCAGTAATTTAGAATATTGTTAAAAGTAATACTGAACAACTAAACCATAGAAGGAATAATAGTCGGGACCCATTTAAATTTTACAGGGGTGCTTGGGAAAAACAAACAAGATTTGATTGGTTGAAGAATGGGGCGCAGTCGGGTGTTTTGTTTTTATTAATTTTTTTACATCAAGTAGGTATAAGTTAACCATTAAAGCTATAAAACTCTTATCACTTTTATATTACAAGTCTTGGTCCAGTTGGTAGCGTTAAGCACTTATATTGTTTAGCATCTGTAAAGAAAATTACACGAATATTTAAATCAAAGTTTTAGCATGCGATTGATATGTGTGAGTGTAAGAATATCAATATAAATTCGGCCAGTTACGATCGAATTTTGACCACAAGTGGGAATCAGTAGTTAATATAAACGGGACATCTATACATACATATATACTCAATTATAATCAACATTATTTAACACGTAACGATAGCTTGAATGGCGAAACTAATTATATAATTAATATAGTGCCTTGTAATGGACCATTACATGTAATTAAATTAACCGCGCACAACAATGAGTTAATTATGGTTTCAACCAATATTTGGTATCGGTGCAATTAACGAACAACCATTGAGTAACATTTTCTCTGGAAAACTTGTTTACCTTACGACGTAACGCAATGAGTATTTTATTTTTACTTAAGTTATTTTTTTATCCATTAATGTTTCCCTTGTGAGCTTGTAAATGGTCCCTACAGGCTGCAAAAGAAATCGCACCCTCAGTGGAAAAAAAGCATAAGTCGTCTTACGTTGAATTTTAGTTATTAATATAATTGGAAAGACGGACGAAAGCTTCTTATGCTCAATTTTTTTCAAATTTTTATCTTTAATCTTGACGGTTTTGTGCCAGAAATCGTAATGTAAATTCCTTAGACTGCTTACTGATATTTTAACAGTTTTTTTGCTCTCCTGTAAAATTACAATTTTCCACTGAAGGTGCGAAATATATTAGACGCGTAATTTGATACAAATTTTCATAAAGTCATTGAGTCAATAAATTTCCAAGGAAATAATAAAAACCTACTTAGATGAAATCGATAAAATGTTTTCGAATTTCGGGTCCGATTTCCAGCCAGGGCAGTTTATGTGACAAATGAATATTTGTACTCAGGTCTCATGGATGTTACAGTGATATGAGATGTCTTATTTGTGTTTTCCATGCCACCCACGACACAGGGAATCCTTCTACGGGGTTAAGAGTGTATTAGCGTTTATTTATTAGGGTACGGGGGCTTTCGTGGGGCGAATTATTCCGCTATAAAAAGTTTACGCAAATCTAAAGACATTAACTACAGTAGGCGCGCGAGTTGAATGCAGTCGGTCTTTGAACTGTTGGTTCAAATCTCGATTTTCATGATTTCCCTGCGACATTTATACATCGCATCCAACTGTTAATTACACGGTTAGCCCAATCATTTTACGTACCAGAGATTCTCTACTTTAAATTTTAAATTCTGACAACCTATATTTACAAAACGTATTAAAGCCAGATTCAATAAAATACTTTCCAAATAATTATAACATTCAAAGGCAACCAGATCTTGTAAATTTACAAATAAGCAACATTTTAAGATGTTTATCTTCTTTTCTTGCTAGCTCATTCGAAAGTTTCGTTGGGAGCGGAAACTTTTTATTTCCTTTTATTCGCGTTGCGACTGTTTCCCGGAGACTTGTTTGTTAAACCTGCCATTGTATATAACAAAGTAAACTATTTTATTCACCACGTTTTTAATGTCGAGAGTTTTGTATAGATGTAAGCCGAGGAACGAACTACGTGTTGGGAACAAGTGACGTATAAGGATAACTTATACACTTATACATATAAATCAAATGTACTAAAAGTCGAGTCATTGAAGTAACCCATTAAGGTTTCTCGCTACACAACTCGAGTTGTACTCGCTCAACTTTAGGAGCAACTTAGCGTACGAGAGCTTCACTCGGTGTCCAGTGGGCCACCGACATGAAAGTGCCCATGGTCCACCCAGGTGAACAAAACAGGTGGTCCACGACCGTCGCCTGGTCTTTTTGACTGGGCAAAAAACTGACAATTAAAAAAATGTCCGAAACGAGTCGAGGATACAAGAAGTGAACGCTTAAACACTCATACCCCGCAGTAGGATCAGTGCCGGCGTTAGAGTGTAGGGCGCGGTTGCGACCGCCCAGGCCGTCAAAATTGAAGGTGCGCCGCAGATAGTCATAACGGAACCCATAGTTTCGTCATGCCCGTCTGTCCGCAGCATAGCGTCGAGACAGTGCTGTAAAACTGTATCTTGGCATGGATGTACATATTTATCATTTTCGTATGAGTCAATTTCTTATAGTTTCAATGGCAGATAGGGAGCGCCGCAGAAATCTCGCCCAAAGCGCTGGTAGTGCTAAAACCGGCGCTGAGTAGGAATCCGTGTCGCGGGTGGCATGGACAACACAAATAGACATCTATTATAACACCCATGACCCATCACCCGGGTACAAATATTTATCTGTCACATAAATCTGCCCCAGCCGGGAATCGAACCCGGGACCCCTCGCTTCGCAGGCAGGGTCGCTACCAACTAGGCTATGTCGTCAAGTAGTTCGAAGTGACTCGCTAAACTCTCGCTTCTCTCAACTTCGCGAGTAAAATAAATGTAGAAGATACATTAAACTTAATACCACAGACATGTATTTACTATCTATGTCTGTGCTTAATACACACTTACGCGTACGTCAAAACACAAGATAATCGGTATAACGAATAATAACGTACAAAAAGCATTTCAAACGTAACCTTCGCTGCGTTTTCGTTGAAATAAATTTTAAATACAAAATGAAAATTTGGAACAGTACTCAAGCGGTAATAAAATACGCCTGTTATATGTATAACCGCATAAAATATTCTCGTTTTATTAAAAAAATGTTTTAAGTTTTAAAGGCAATCGTAACAGGGTCATGAGTTTCGAATGACAGGTGTGTATTTCATACAATAATATGCAGCCACTTTATTTCATTAATATTTCATTAATGACCTATTTTCATTAATTTCTACCGAATATACATTATAGGCTACATTCGATATTACCCTTCAAAAGCGTTTGTTCCCAATAACAAGTTCCATTGATATCGCTATAAAATATAAACGCTGTATACTTAAATAATGAATTGATAAATTTTACAATTAACCATGAACAAAATTATCGAAAATGTGAAACAGTAATGTTATTAATACATTAATTAACAATTATATCTTATACACAATTTACACAATGACCACAAGCCCCTATTTTGTACATGAAATTATTTTTAATCTAGGGTAAAAGCCGGATAGTTCCCCCACTTTTCAAATAAGCTCTATTATATGAAAATATGCAATTACTAAGAATAATGCAACATGTATATCAAAACATAGGTCTTTTATCTTTTATATAAGCCTATTTTTGTAATCATAATTAATATTGGTTTTGAGTAAATCATGTTTTATTTGACCTCTCAAAAAGCGGATACTTGCCTACTGTGGCGGATACTAGCCTAAAGTTAAAAATGCTTCGGGGGATACTTGCCTCGTGCAAGGACAGAGGCCTCAATATGATTTTTTTTGACAGAAACTATCAATTTAAGTACTTGGTCTTTTTTATTTACTGAAATTCTTTATTAAGTAAAAATTACAATATAATAGAACGTAAAAAATAGTGTTGTTTTCTCATTTTAAACTATAAAAATAAATCAAAAATAGCCTGGAAACTTAAAAGTTACGTAAGTTATTATTAAAAAAAATTACTATTATTTATCACAAAGAGAACAATATGGCAATCTTTGCCAGTAGCATTATTTTACACCAGATGCTAGGCTTTTCTCTTTTCAACATTTCGGATATTGCAATAATGTTGGAATAAAATGTTCAGTCAGCCATTTATAAAAAAGATCTGAAGAAATATATGCCGATTTCTTTTGCATGTAAACTTTGGAACAAGGCGGAAGACCCTCAGAACTGGTTCGTTGATTCCTTTTTGTTTTTTTAATTCTTCGAACGCTAGTGCTAAACTATCTTCTGACCAGGTATTATGGCGCAGCATCACGCCTGATTTACACTTATACTTGCGAGGCATTTTGGTTAGATACCTAGAATAAACGCATGAAAAACTTACCTAAGTAGGTATTTATTAAAATAGGTTACAGCAATAATAATAAATGCTAGGATTAGGATAGGAAGATAGGTGGGCATACACAGTAGACATAACAAATAACGTCGGCCCCGAATGGGATTCACACTCTGGACCCCTCATTCGGCAAGTACACTATGTACCTGCAGTAGCGCTGGGCGAGAGAGCCAATAAGTTGGAGACAACATCAAAAGAAAATATTTGACTAGCTTGTTAAAGAATTTATAGTTATATTATTACTTTTGCGGATAATTTCAAAGGCGACTATCCGCAAAAGTAAATGGGGCGACTATCCTTTTTGATACGGATACTTGCCCTTTACATTTTCTAAGTAAATAGTAAGAAATTAACAGTAAAACGTATTAAATACTATAATTTAAACTATAATACATCCATAGAAACAAGAAGTCGACTAAAACCCAATCAGTATTAAAAAATATTCAATAGAAATTACATACCAAAATAATTTCGTCGCCCGTCAAAGTTTCGTCTTGGAAGATATTTGCTCACACGGACAAAACGAATGCATATACTCTCACGGCTTACATGGCACTGAAGCCTGCGGGAGGGGCACTACTTATTGTAGTAAAGTGTTAATGTCACCAACATCCCTAACATAGTGTATTCGAAACCGGGGCAAGTATCCCACTGAGGCAAGTATCCGGCTTTTACCCTACATCATATACTAAAGTACATTTTATATTTGTTACTATTTTTAAGACCCGATTTTCAATCAAGCAAGATGTTACGTGGTTTCAAAATTTTCAAGAAGGTTACTTATTTTCATCTAATTCAATTAGCACACTAAGGGTTACGAGAATACAATTTTATTAACATGTTATTCTGCTATTGACGTCATCAAGCAACTTCAAAATTACAGGATTATCGCATACTTATAGTATTCGAATTTACAAAAAATCTTATTACCTACGATTAAATAATAATCTGTAACTGCACGCGCGCTGTGTTTACGATGTTTTTTTGTAATAAATAATGGAATCACTATAAGTTTAGGCGAAAAATAAGAATACATACATACAATTTTATTTATTCATGTGTTACCTTAAATATATTATAGTTTCTACATCCAACCAGTGCCGGATTAAGCAAGTGCGGGGCCCATAGCAAATTCTATCAAAGAGCCCTTGATCTACTATGAATTCTTAAGTATAAAATGGTAAAAAAACTATTCAATACTCAATACGTTTATTTGCCATCTATATATTATAATACATCTTAATAAGTTTCACTCAAAAATTACACTCAGGCAGAGATGAGTGGGTTTAAATATGCGGGGCCCCCTTTCGCGCGGGGCCCCTAGCAATTGCTACTTTTGCTACGTGGTTAATCCGGCACTGCATCCACTGAAGTTGCTTCATCAAACTTCTTTTAAAGTTGTATTCAAAGAACAGTTGTAGTCACATACCTATTCCTGTACTGGTCCACAGTGGGTCACAGTGGGTCACGATGGGCCACGCTGCCATCACGTGCGTCTCGCCGGCGGCCTCGAATACGGATGCGTTTGGACCCTCTCCCGCGCGCGCACCGCTTTGAAACCCACTGACTTTTGAGTGTTCACGGCTTTCAAACCGCATCCCTCTGTTAGTTAGTTAATTAACGTCACAACACACACACGGACAAACACATGCCAACCATACCCATAGTGCGTCGGATAAATCGCACCTTTAGAATTGAAGTGGCTTATCTACGAATTTTTTGACTTTTATACATTGAACGACATAAAAACATGACATGTATTCTATGCCCAATAAATAATAAAAAATTCCCAATTCAACAATTACATTTTTGGCGTTTACCAAAAAAATACGAATTTGGGATACAATTCTAAAGGTGGACTTTTATACAGTGAATGGCATAAAAATACGTTTTTATGCCGTTCACTGTATAAAAGTCATTTTCTTAAAATTCTTAGATAAGCCACTTCAATTCTTAATGTCAAGTTTTTTTTTCACTTAATAGTACATTATGATACAAGTGTGGTATGTTGGTCATTACACTCGAGGTGATATTGCACAGCGCGAGCCGAAGGCGAGTGCTGCAAGAAAACCGAGAGTGTAATGACCAAACCTCACGTGTGTCATACGACGTTTTTCAACACACTTACGAGTAAAAAAACAAATTTTATAGTTATTAATGTTAAGTTGTTGAAAATTTATCATATTCAAGGTGGTACACTTCTCTTTTTTTACAAAAATAGTGTTATTTTTAGTCTTATGTTGAAAAGAAACGTATCTAAGTCAAAATTTTTTTTCCGAAATTTAAAAATAAAACTATAACCCGGCTAAGTTAAGAGCAAATAGAATGCATAAATAAGCAAGGTACAAACTTAATTTGATGGAATATAAAATAAAACACTAGTGCGATCAAGAAAAAAAAGCACAAGTGTTTAATACCATGGTTTATGAGTGTAAAAGCCATGTGATAAAAACCAATTTACGAGCAAGGGTGTTGAAAAATAAGTTAATGTTTGACCACGAGCTCACCTGGCGGTCTATTATGAACTCTTAATTCCAGCCATGTTCCAGTGTAAACGTCAAATTCGCATTACCAAAGCGATCACGTGACTCTTTTTAGCCAATCATACGTCGTTTAAAGCTCGATAAATGAACTGCCTGGAACATGAATGGTTTTATAAAAGTTCATAATAGGCCCGCAGATAGTAAATAGAGATGTGGTCCAGCATGGTGAGCGCACTAACTTAATAATAGTCTATTTTAATAAACATTAAAAATCAGAAAACTCGGGCAACACTGTTATGCAGGCCATACACGATCAAGTATACTTGTCAAGTTTACAGCGGACTTGACGCGGCATCCAGTAGACTTGACGGTGTATGGCCACGGTATGGCTATCTGGCCATATAGCTATCTCATGCAAACTGGATGCCGCGTCTAATTAAACTGCGAACTTGACAAGTACACTGGATGGCCAGCTTTATCTATAATAGGGTAAGGCGGGGCAAAACATGACGCATGAAACAAATACTACTGCAAATGTCATATTGTGCCCCAGCTTACTCTTATAACAGATTCTGATAAGGGTGTTGCCCTATCAGACTTTTAAAAGTGTATTTTTAGACATGACTTCAAATTTTTCCGACAAACTATACATAGCTTAACGTATTTTATAATACCGAGTATACTGTAATAGTTAATAACTACAAAACAAAAAAAACGATTGAGACTCAGAAAAGATTTTAACTGTTTTGTTTTTCATTGGGATCTTTAGAAATTAAACATGCATAACATTACCAACTTAAATACATATTAAATCGAGACGAGACCCGGTTATGTAATTGACCACATCATTAACAAAGTGCCAACTCGTCCGTCAATTGTATCAATAAAATGAATTTTAATTAGGTAAATAAGTTTTATAATAATTGTTAGAAACATGCAAATCAAATCGAAAGGCAGTTTGGTTAGTTTTCTTCTTCTTTCTTGTTTGGGTGTTGTGAATTCTTCACGGAAAAGGAACCCCACCAAACGGGTGTAATAGTCATAGTAATATGATGTAGCCTGATTATTAAAACGTACCCAAATAAACATAGTTTTCAAACTTATGAAATATTAAATATTAGTGTCAATAATAACTACTGGTTAGAGAATAGACATTCATGTTTTTATTTGAATATATTTATATTATTTGGATAATTTTAAGTATGATTAAAGCCTAAGTACGCCTTTATAATCTACCCTGAAAACATGACATGAAAAGGTGTCTAATAAGGAGAAGATACGGCGAAATAAACTCCTTAGAACATCCCTTAAAAACATGCACAGCTCGATATTTGATCTAATCCACCTGCTTTAATTCATAACACAACTACACCCTACAATAGTAGAGATCATCCACTTCAAAAATGAACGTGGGGAGGAGTTATATTGTTATAACGTGTAAGTTGTAATTTTTAGGAAACATTTGACATTAAATAAATATAAGATAAATAAATATTTCCAATTACAGGCTGCAACAATAATATTTAGTAGGGGCACGTTCACCTTTATAGTAGACGATCTCTAAGGGTGAGATCTATATATCGTTCTAAATATGGTGGTATAAACCGTTTATATGATACGATATAATAAACCATACTTAGGCTTAGCTCAGTCTAAAATCACCTTAACGTTAGCCATTTTATGACTTTTTAATTTTCGTATTAACAAACTGTCAGTCATCTGTTCTCAGCAAAGTCCAAGTCTAAGTGCGCTTTATAGATCTCCCCCTAAGTACTAACGACGAAGTACCTTGTATGTTCCTCTGCAGGGGGGTCCCGTCTCGAGACACGCTGGATCCGAAGCCAGCGGGGCGCACGGGCGGGGGCGCAGCGGGGCGCACGGGCAGGGGCGCAGCTCGACGTACAGGCAGGGCTTTGCCCACCACCGGCTTCACCACTTTAGCTGCTGGGAACATACATCTCTATCTGTTACGGAACTGAGACGTGGCACACAATAACACGGTCAGCGGTTGCAATAGTTCTAACTGCTATACAAGTACTAAACCTGCTTATAAATAAATAAATACATAAATAAAACCAAAGACATGTAGATAGAACGCGTTGTAGCTGCAATTCGGCTTTTAACCGTAACATATACACTACATAGAAACAACAATGCATCAATTAGTTACGCCTTCGTTCCGCCTAAGTAAAGTGCAGCGATCTTTTATAGGGCTTGGTATACATTTCTATAATAAAATCCCAAAATTAATACGTGACTTGCCAATAGAAACTTTCAAAAAACGTGTAAAGACACAATTGTTAGGCAAGGGATATTATAGTGTAGACGAGTATTTAAATGACAAAGACGCATGGAAATGACCAGCTCTGCAACCAGTTCCGCTCAGAATAGTAAATACTTTTGTATTATTATCTTTTTTTTGTAATATTTTTTTAAAAGATGTGCTGAGGAGTTTCTTTAGGCTTTTCTTCTCCTCGACGACAAAGCACCTTCCGAAAAGCCAAAAAATGACGTGCATAAGTGTATCAGTGATACCTATATGAATAAAATATTTTGACTTTGACTTTGAACATAAAATACATAGTGTCATATATTATCTTAAATATTATACATACTTAATATCAATGAAACATACCATTACTAAATATTATAGGAATGTTTATAACTCAGGAAATAGCTATTTCATTATCACAGGAAAAAATTATATGCTTGTAATCAAATGTGCACGGAATTAAGGTCGAATATCGTATGCAAGTCAAGTTAAATTAGTGTGAGCCTAACATTTTCATTTGCCAACAGTACGAAGACGAATTATATTACTATTCTTACCTTTGTCGTTGTAGTTAATCGTCCTGGGCATAGTATTAGTCCTGTCCGTCAGTCCCTTCTTCACTTGCACATCACTCTTCACTTCACCCTTCACCGCAACCTTTTTCCAGTCTTCCATTCCACCGGGGAGAACGAATGTGGAATTCAAGTCATTTGGATCAATACCCTTAAAGTTCTCAATGTCCAAAGCTGGAGTTTCCCTTTTGATTTTCTTTGCAGAGTTCATCGTCCGAGCAGCGTCTAGGCTTTCAAACGAATCGTTTATCACAATAGTCTCATTGTTGGCTAATTTGATCGGAGTCCCCTTTCGCTTCATCGTCGGCTCTCGGTTCTCTATATCAGTCAAATCATCGCTGTCCGTCGCTATGTCGATTGTACTGTTCGTTTCATTATTCATGTTGTACTCGGTAGCAGTGGTCGGCTTGCTCAAGTCCAGAGTCGATATGAACTTGAAATGGGAGTCCGTTTCAGTGTCATTGTCCGACCAGGATATAACTTTAGCCGACTTAGCTTTCCTCATGATCTCCAAGTACTCCGCCGTTAAAGTTGGTGGAGCCTTATCATAACCTTTCAGAGTTAAGTAAAGTTTCCTGAGCATGCTAGGCATATCACTCATGTACTCTGTGAAAGCTGCAATCTCTTCATTTTCTATCATTAATAGTTTGTACCGGAGATCATCGCTCGCTTGCAACTGCCGTAATTGGCTTTGTAGTTGGATGGTTTTGACAAAATCGGCTAAGTCCGGACAGTCGTTCAACGCCTGGTCGCAGAGCAGTTGTATTTTCTTCCGGCTCTCCTCCCACTTGGCCCATGTATTCATGATCTTACTGTCCAAGTGCACAGATTGCTTGAAGTAACTTTCTGTCGCTCGCTCTTGTCGCGGTATCGTTTCATTGCACATCTGTAGTTAAATAAAACAAATAAGTGTCACAAGAAGATGTTTCAGTGAATAGTGACCAAAAAATATAATGATGAGCGATTATTTGTAGTAAGTATCTGCAGTAAGTAGTTTTTGTAGTAAGTAAAGTAAATTTATTGCACGTCCATTTTTAGACGTGTCTTACTTGGTAAGCAATCTTGGCACGACTTTTTATTGTATTATTAGTTTAAAAAATTAATATAAAAAATGTAAATCCATAATTGACTTTAAGATTAACATCATTGATCTTTAATTTATAAGACAAGAGCTGTGGATAAATAAATCTATATATGTGAATCCATATTTCCCTTGGTGAACGCGTGAACGGCTGGACCGATTTCGATAATTCTTTTCTTGTTGTGTTTGTTATTGTCAGAAGATTCTTATTAAAGAAAAAATAACAACATAGTGCAGAAAATTACAAAATTTAAGAATACTTAACGACGATATTAGCTTTTCTAATGTAACCTTAGCAACATTATTTTTTTTTATTACAACTATCACTCGAGGAAGAGGGAGATCAGGGATTAGCTAGGCGGTACAAAGTTCGCCAGGTCAGCTAGTATCATTTAACAAAAGTTACATAAAATAGAAGAATTAGATAGCATTATAAAAACCACTGAGGTTTATGCGTTAATGCTATACTCGTAAGTTTACATCACTTTTTTTCTTACAAAGTATGCCATCTAAAAGTACCTATAGCTAGTAAAACCTTTATATTTGTTAAGTTAATACTTAGGTAATGGTTGTTCTAACAATTGTTTAATAGATATGACTTTAATTTACTTTTAATATTATTTGGCTTTATTAAAAGTAAATTAAAGTCATATCAATTTATTTATTTATTTATTTAAGCCACGCCAACTAGGTACATAAAATACATTATTGTGATACACACCAAAACTTTTTTTTTATGCATGCACAACATTAACATAAACAAAGTGTCACAATCAGTCAGCACTAGGATACTTTCTGAGTAGGGATGTTTACACTAATTATAAATTACTATAAATTTTTGTCTAAAATACTAGTGGTAACATTTAAAGGCCTAAAATATGATTCTTTTATCAAAATCAATCACAATAAATCAAATATCATCAATTTAAAATGTTAAAAATTGTACTCACTGTCACGTGACCTATCTATTAAATAAATACCTGTTCCATGGCCTCGGAGGAGGAGCGGTGCGCGAGCCCTGCGACGTGGGTGAAGGCGCGCGCGCGCAGCCGCTGCCGGAGCGCCAGGACTCGCACGCGGGACATCAGCCCCAGCAGCTGCCACTCCAGCCCGCTGTGGACCGCCTCCGCGTCCGTGATGCGCTTGCGCCACTCTTGACGAACTAACAAACAGACGGTTAGGTTAATATCGACCCTATAGCCTAGTAGCAACCCGAGCGAGGGGTCCCGGGTTCGGTTCCCGGCCGGAGCAGATATTTATGTGACAGATAGATATTTGTACGTGAGTTATGGGTGTTAGTGTGATGTGATATGTGTCGTCCATGCCACCCGGTAACCGATTATTATTATTAATTAGAGGAATATTCGGTAGGGATTTGTTGAAGCGATGGCGTTGAGTGACTTTCAAAAAGTGTTTGTAACAAACCTACTTCGAATAAAACTTATTTCATTTCATTCTTTCATTCATTTATTTCATTCATCACTCTACACCAGAGGTAATCAAATCGTCTTGTCTCGTGGACCACTTGACATCGGATCTATTAGATAAATAGATCGAATAATCTACAGCGATTTTCTTTACAAAATAATGTTACAAAATAAAAATGGGCAGCGCTGAACGAATATTTCATCTTCAATTTCACCAATATCATAACATTTGAACTTTGAAGTTTTAACATCTAATTAACGTGAGACAGTGTTTTGAATGAATTAACAATATTATAATGACTTCAATCGAGACCAACAACAATCTAACCTTTTGCTTTAGCCAAATCAGGCTCACGATTCGCCGGTTTCACCGCAGACAAAGTCAACTTGGCTTCCAACTCCTTCACCTTCTTCTTCAGTTCCTCATTGATCTTCACATACTGTGATAATCTCATGTCACCGTCCACAATGTTCTTCTTGATACTCAGCTGGATCTTGTTGGCTCGGGCCGCATACTTGAGAGTGTTGTATGTGTCCTCGTAGCTGATGCTAGAGGGTGACACGTTGGCTATCATCACCGTCTTGCAGTTGCCACCCAGGCTGTCTTTAAGTAACCGTGTTAGTTTTGAGTCCCTGGGAAAAGATTTTTCGTGTTTATTTCTTATGATTTATAAATGTAACTTTACAAAAACCTTATTAATACTGAACTAACACTTGCTACATTTCTATCAATGTTAGGAAAGGATTATAAAGATAGCCAATTTGAGTGAAATATGGGTCCCACTTCCATGTCTTAATTTTTTTCTGTTTTGTATACAAAATGCTGAGATGATAGTTTTCCTTTAATATGAAAGGCAACTAACCACTAAATTTAACATAAAATTTCTGAATTATATTGTACTCTAAATTCTTACCATTATAAAAAAAAAACTTAAAAAAAGAAAAAGAGCTACCCTCAACAACAAAATTATTTATAACCCAGTAATCCTCACCGATACGGAATATAACTGCTTCCATCGGCCAACTTATTGATACAGTTCCCGAGAGACAGGAGACTCCTATTGATGTTGGCGCCCTCCTTGAAGCGGTCACCGATGCAGCCCGTGGCCGAGGCGCGCTCGCTGCCCGCCAGGTCAATCATGGACAGCTTGACCAACCTCAGCTGGCTGCTGGTTTTGTAACGCATTTTCACATATACCTGAAATATTGTTTCATTTAAGTGGGTGCTATAGTTACTTATAATTATTATTTCAAAACTACTGACGCACTTTTCAATCACAATCACAATATACAGTAAATATGACACTTGATTTTAGCATCACTGAAGTGTTTGGTAACTTTGTAGGTAACTACAACACCACTGAAATAGAACTCCAGATCTATCCTGCAGACTCCAATCTTCAAAACCTGGAGTATAGGAACAGAGTAGCTTCTATGTAAAATGTACCCCACATTTTACAGAATAATTTGCTTGGGAATTACATGCAGCTATTTCTCTCTCAGTGTTTGGCTTTGTGTCTATGGATGGAAAGTCCATCGGGCTCAATATAATCTTAGATAAATCAATAAGTGATTTGCAATATTTGCAGTGGTATTTTTTTTTAAGTAGCCGGCAAACGAGCTGACGATCCACCTGATTTTACCTGAAAAACAGCATGGCTCCTAGAGCTCTCAGCATTAGCATCAGTTGGATGTTGGGTTCTGTTCTTATTTCCATTCTCTAGCATGTTGAGTAGCTCGCGAGCTGTCTTAATGTTGTTGAGGGTGAGCCCAGCCACCATCACACCATACTTGGAGTCTTCTCGGAGTTGCAATGGGGTTTTTGATGGCTTCAGCAAGTCAAACACATTTTCATTGTACACCTGTGAAATAATAAAATTCATATCTCAGTTATAACTATCAATATCCAAAATACCAATATAACATAACTTTTTATAGTTTAGTATTAGGTGTTATTTCCCTGTATTGTTAGAGGGATATTATGTTATTATACATCTACTTTGCAACAATATGTTGTTTATGTGAATGTTGGTATATACTTTATTAAGACATAATATGTGGTACCTCCCTGCCACAATAATTAAAAATATATTCCAACATACATACCAGCACTTACCCTGATGATGCTACATTTTATGGGCTTAATTAAACCAATAATTTCAATAAAAAGTAGAGCCTAGATTGATCAAAAAATGGACTGTACATTGTAATTTTTCAGTTGGGAGTTAGTAGATTGTGGCACATTTCTTTCAGTTGAATGTTTTGTTCAAATTTGGGATGTAGTTATGGAGTTCTGTAGAATTCAGCAACAAAACACCACATGTAATGTGGTGGTAAGAATTCTTTAACATTCTAAAATAAATGAATTTTTCAATACTGACCTCAATGTATGAAACTCCGATATCAAACTCTCTTTCCTTTTCAAAAGAGTTTATAGTATAGAAGAGATGTTCCATTGTCAAGTAGGTGATGCCAGGGTGCTCCTTATTGCCGATCATGGTGAACGTCTTCCCTGCGCCCGTCGCACCGTACACAAACACTGAGCAGTTGTATCCCTCCATCAGCGACGTCAATATATCCTTCGTAGTCGTCTCGAAAACATCAAAGTTACTCGCGTTTGGCCCACAAACATTGTCAAAAACGAACTTCAGCTCCTTGTTAGCCCGCTTTAAGAAATTCTTGTTCGGCTGCTGCACACCTTGGTAAAAGAACGGCCTAATCTCCTCCTTGGGGTCGAAAACCAACATCTTATCGTCCACTACGTCGACCACAATTCGATTGTTTAGTTCATTCTCTTTTGCATTTAAAGGCCGAACTCTCACTACAACTTTTATATTCGCAGCCATGTTCTGCGTAGATCCACTCTTAGAAGGCGCAGCAGAACCCACCTTACCCTTGGAAGCAGCCGCAATTGGGCCTTTGTCAATCCTCACCATCTTCGTATCTTACTCACACCAGTAGCATCAAACAAACATTAAACTTCTTCACATCAAAAACAAGAGTCCTTGAAAATCACTTTATACAAGTACCGCCGATATTACATTTCAAAAATATAAAGAATGAAACAAAACTTTACTATTTGATTTGATTCAGATTTTGAAACATTTAAAATCCGTTCCGTAACGTAACCGTCAAATATTTGAATTGAACTTTTGGCATTTGTGACAAGTCAAGCCGTCAAAGCAAGCGTCACGTCACGCCACCCACACAGAGTAATATAAACACTCCCATAGACACAAAAATCACAACCAGTTTATTATTATTAGTGTGATATTATTACGAAAATTTGTATTTACATTATTATTCAATGTTATAACAACAGCCTCAGACCTAAAATGGCGTTATTTAATATTTATTAATATCAGTATTTTCAGATACCAATATCATTAAGTGATACCGGTATGTTAGTAAGTCGCTCACCCTCAAGGATATTATAGTATAACTGGATGCCAATTTTCGAATAGGAAGATGTAACATTGGATGACCATTTTCCACCAATCACAGGCCGGATTATGAGGTAATGCGATGAAAATGATGAAGACTTTTCCAACGATTACATTCTGAAGTACGCTGGTTCATCTAAATATAATTTTTCCTTAGAAATTCGATTTCGATACGGTCGAAATCGGTTGGCGTGATATTGATTTATTCGTCCATTCATCGCGCACATACTTAATGCAAATTTAAGACTTATATGCTTTTGACATGGATGCCACTGTCAGATCTCGCTAAAATTTAAGCGGGACCACATGACAAGCACCAGCTTTCGATTAAAAAAGAATCATCAAAATCGGTTCACCCAGTCGAAAGTTCTGAGGTAACAAACATAAAAAAATACAGTCGAATTGAGAACCTCCTCCTTTTTTTGATGTCGGTTAAAAAAAGGAGCAGATTGAATATACAGAACGGGGAGATTTGCGGTTATTCCTAACAAAACTGAAGCCAAATATTGATAATTTTCTGACATCCATCAAGTACATCCCTCTCACTCACAGCACAATCTAATATATAAAATTTTCGTGTCACAGTTTTCGTTGCCATACTCCTCCGAAACGGCTTGACCGATTTTGATGAAATTTTTTGTGCTTATCCAGTATCTATGAGAATCGGCCAACATCTATTTTTCATCCCCCTAAATGTTAGGGGTGGTCCACCCCTAAATTTTATTTTTTATTTTTTAGACAAAATTTTTAATTTCTATTTTTTATGATACAACATACAAAAATACATACAATCCTCAATTTTCATCCTTCTACGATCAACCCTTATTTTTTAATAGCCATTTTAGTAATTTAATCAATTGTTAGGCGATACAAAGTTCGCTGGGTCAGCTAGTCAATTAATAAATTAACAGCACCAATCAATTTTTTTTCGAAAACTATCATTTCGTGGTTTGAATTCAGCCACAACGCATCTAATCTGCACATTTATTGTCGAGTTTTGGGAATATGGTAGAAATGTAGCTGCGTGGGGTCCACCGGAACCAGCTAAATTTTGAAAGTGGTCCATGAGAAAAAAAGTCTGGGAACCTCTAGACTATTGCAAATAGTAAGTCAAGTACAGCCAAATGGGTCCAGCTTTTGAAAGTTGTGCGTATCCAAAGCCCCGTCGGAATGCAAAAGCTCTCGTTGTCCAGATAACATCGCGGCGGAAATTAACAGGAAATTGTATTTGTTTCTTATACAACGACGACGCAATAAACACGTCTCCGCCACGCTGTATAAATAAACGTTAATTTTGTATGTGATAAGCTGGATTAGACAGTTTTGTTTCGGTTATATAAGAGGTAACTCCTTTGTTTCGTGCTTAACGGAACCGTAATTAAGATTTATTTGTAGTTAAGCGCTTAAATTAAACAATGCTGTAAACGCTGGGTTGGCAGGTATTGACAATGGTAACTGAGAATGAAATTGCGACTTTTCCAGCGACATGTTCCTATTCCCGCGCTCGTACCTAAAACGTGTGACTGCAAAGAAATTATTGATGCTAATTTCTAAGAATGTATCGATGCAATCTATCTATCTATCGCAGGGAAATTAGTAGGTAGGTACTTCTATCAAGAAGTAGAATACTCTTGATGTATAAACCGAAGTTTTTTTAAAAGTTCATGTTTGGAACTAGTTTCCAGCTGCATCTGAAGAGCGGTTTCACAAAACGAAAACACAAACATAATATAAGCGTCAATATCATCCAAGGGGCACATTCAACCGGGATGAAGTCTATTTTTTGTCCTGTAGGTACAGTCGGCAAAAGAATTAGTAAATTTACGTTATTAACAAAGTTAAATCATACCTTGCGTATACAGGTATAATTTAACATTGATAATAACACAAACTGTAATATAAATATTATTATAGAAGATTATCTACCTAATTCTTTTGCCGACTGTACATGGATTATCTGTACCTAAGTACCAAGTTTCATCCTAATCCGTACACCGGCCAGCGCTTGATGAGAAGAGAAACATTCAAACATCACACACACATTTAAATTTATGTATTTAGCAGAATGTACATTTAAACGTTACAATATATTAAGGTAAAAATAGGTTTTTGTCACACTACGTTAATAACTATGTATGTACAATATGTACAATGTACATACCTACCTGCTTTCAGACTAAATTTCTTATATTTTAATTAGGTATTACCCGCAGCAAATTTTACGTTCATTAAATCATAATTATATGTAATAGCACGTTCTAGAGGTTATTATATTATATTACTTGCACTGCATATTTGCAGAGCCTCAACTAGGTGAGCTCTTGACTATTAACCGAGGAACAAGAACAATATATACACCTGCTTCTCTGATATATTCCCACGGCAATTACACAGGCAATGCTAAATTCCTTTTCTATTTAATTACAGTCCTTATACTCTATAAAGTACCTATCTAGATACCTTCTATAATTTTGAATAAATTTTCAAACTAGTTTTGGTCTCATTCGAAAGAACATTTATTTTCAACACGATGCTTATCGTGCAGTATTTAAAAAAACGCTTTCATGTCTCATGGGACTCTAATCATCCCCTTTTAGGGCCTCATTTGGCCCTCATAAAATTTGTTGGTGTGTGGCATCCAGTAACCGATTTCAAAACCAAATTTAGGCTTCTAACTTTGTACGCCACCATAGGATTTGCCTTCAGTATATACGTGAAATGCTGTATCAGCAGGAGCCTTGCCGCCTTCGTACCCTTAATACAATTCGCACCCTTCCACATTGGCATTGTCAAAACTTGTTATTTTTTAAAAGATCACGAAAAATGGACCGATCTTATCGGCTTCATATCAAGAATCGAATGTGAAGAATTGGCGAAAAAAGACCCCGAAATTAAACGCATTATAGATAGCTACATAAAATATGGCCATCGCCTTACTTACTTCTATTGGATTGTAGGATTTCTATCAAACGTCGGTATATTTAACGATATTTGTCAGAAGATTTTCGTGGAAAAGGATCTGAGTGATGAATACATAACTATGTTTGATGGTTACTCCCCCTTTGACCGGGATCCGCCTGGGTATTACTACATTTTTGTAATCCAATTTATCTTTGCTAATATGGTTACTGGGTGCGTAATGTCGTGGGATCCTTTGGTCGTTGGCGTAATGATATTTATGGCGAACCAGCTTAAGATATCTGGCATCCATTGTCGGAATGCTATCGATGCAAAGAATCCAATTAATAGTCACCAGAACATCGTAGCGTGCCATCGATTCCACAGCACGCTGGTCAGGTAATTCACTTTAATACTTTATTTTAATTCACAAAATGTATTTAACCGACTTCAAAAAAAGGAGGAGGTTCTCAATTCGACTGTTTTTTTTATGTTTGTTACCTCAGAACTTTGGACTGGGTGAACCGATTTGGATGATTTTTATTTTAATCGAAAGCTGGTGCTTGTCGTGTGGTCCCACATAAATTTGAGCGAAATCTGACACTGGTATCTATGTCAAAAGTACAATGTACTTCATTTGAAGTCAGTTAATTTTTTGTTAAAATATTATATATGATTTTAATTTAATTTAAATGATCGTTCCAGATATCAGGAGACGTTCAACGGTTTGATATCGCCGGTAATGTTCGTGTACCTTGTCGTAATTTCCGTCAATCTCGGCGTCTGTATCATCGAGATGGTTGAGGTAACACGAAAATGCTTTTACTTACAATTTATGCAGAAATTTATGTTTTTATTATGAAGACTGCGAGGGTAAAATTTTGGTTTTGCCCCAAATTTGAAATATTCTGTGCGTAAAGTGACAGCAAGGGACACCCAGATACTCAGTTATTTAACTTTAGTTGAATTTGCCTATCTATAATTAGCTTGGTTGCTATAATAACAGATTTGTTTATTCTCATAGCTGGCTGGTTTGCGTCAATCGTAAACGCTCCAGAGTTTCTAGTAGGAAACGCGTTGGCGATCAAGACATGGAGAGGCAACAGTTTTATAAGAGTTACCGCACTTTTGAAAAGTCTTTAAGCGGTGGATCTCTGATGTTATCAACTCACATTTGTTAGTATCAGCTAGTATTGTTTTAAGCAGGCTGATGATGGGCATCAGGAATTACTATCGATAACATCCAGTAACAGACATTGCTTTAGCAGATTTTGAGATTACTCGTATAGGCTTCTGCCAATCCACAACAGCGTGGCGTATACCTCACCTTGCAGAAACCTCAATAAAGATAATCTAGCCTGTTAACTCAATATATCAAAACTGTTTTAGCTACAAGATAACGTGGGAGAACTTGTGTCATATTGCGTGTATGTTCTGGCCTGCTTGGTTCAACTTCTCCTCTTCTACTGGCATAGTAATGAGGTCATGGAAGAGGTCAGTCACACGATATTTAACAAGATAGTTAATTTGACGACCCTGTGGCCTAGTTTGGTAGCGACCCTGCCTGCGAAGCGAGGGATCCCGGGTTCGATTCCCGGCTGAAGCAGATATTTTTGTGACAGATAAATATCTGTACTCGGGTCATGGGTGTTAGTGTGATGTGTTATATGTCCATGCCACCCGCGACTCAGGTAATAGCCTACTGCGGAGGTATGAGTGTGTAAGCGTTTATTTATTTATATATTTAAATTCTTTTGCTGTCTGCCACTCTACCTAATCGTATTTTTAAATCTTTATTTATTTATTGAATAGGAGCTACGACGCCAAGTTTCTCCAGCATTCTGTATTATTGTTCATTCATTTCATATAAGTATACTAATCGATTATGATATGACGAATTAATCTGGTATACTGAACAAACGCAGATTATAATAATTTTGTTTCAGAGCACTCTGGTAAGCTACAACACATTCAGGAGTAACTGGGTGGATGTTGACTTGCAGCTGCAGAAGGAAACGGCCCTTCTGGGGTACTCCATCAATAAGAAGCTGGTGTTTCAAGCGGGACCATTCAATGAGATTTCCCTGACCACTTTTGTATCGGTAATTTATATTTATTTTATACTCAACAATGTATTATATTTATTCTTGGAAGTGACCTAAACGAAGGGAAAATTTCAGCCACCTTTAATATATTTCTTTCTGACCTGTACTGACACAGAACTTTTGACTAATTTGGATAAGATTTGAAGATTTTTATCGTTAAATAGTAGTTTTAACGACTATAATTTGTGGTTGCCTTTCCTGCATTGGATTGAGCCCTTCCACTTACCTATATGAAATACACAAAGAAGTGATGCGGTGAAGGCTACAGTCATCTTGTAGGTTCTAACCAGATTAGATTTCACAAAATTTGTGACAGATGATGCGTCTCTTTTAATAGGTACTCGTGCTTGGGTTTCATAGGTAACTGATCAACCTTTCAAAATCAACCGCGAAATGTATTTACTTATTGTTGTAATGGGGGTAGTAGGTAGATTCACAATAATTTTACGGTATGGTCAATAAATATTCATTTTAGAGCATAATCACAGAAGTTTCAATACATCGAAGAACCTACATACAAAGCAAAATTTGCAAGTAATTAATCCTGAGCCCAGGACAAACATTCCAATGCAGCTCAGAACATAAGTAGTCGATTGTTAATAAATTATTTATTGGCGACAACGAATAAATCTATTGAATTCGCTCAATTCATTCGAAAGCGCTCATAGCCCAGCGGCTTGCGTCGATCCTAAGTGATCGACAAAGTTAAGCAACAGCGGGCACGGTCGGTAGTTGGATGGTTGACCGCTAGTGGCAAAAAAAAGTTCATGAGCGTTTCCGTGCTTCGGAGGGCACGAAAAGCTGTTGGTCCCGGTTTTTATCATAAGATAACAGTCGTTAAGCCAAGTCGGAGGCCTTTGGGTGGTTTGAAAACTCGGGTTGGCGACTAACCCCTCCACCGCACCGCACTGGAGCAGCGTGGTGGAGTATGCTCTAGACCTCCTCAAGAGGAGAGACCCGTGCCCAATAATGGGCCATTAATGGGTTGAAGCCATTCGAAATTTTTAAAACGATTGCTCATCGCCATGTTCGCCGTAGCAGGCTAGCAGCTTATTATCCATTCTGAGCCTAAAGTAAAACAATGTATAGGTAAAATAACAAGTTATTAATGGTTACTCCGTTGCAGATCCTACGCGGGAGCTACAGTTTCTACACGCTATTGAACGAGACTAATTAGACTTCTCACGTGCGTCAACAGTAAAGTAAACCACGGTAAAGTAATATAAACAGTATTCCGACTCAGCCCTGTCCTTGAAAAAGTTGCCTGCAGCCATGCTGCAGCCGCACGGTACATAAACGCGCCCCAAGGCTGTATATGCCGACAATATTTTAATTTTATCAAACGTCTTGAGTTTCTTTGTAGTTTTGTAATCATAAATGTTATATTTTCTATTTTAATAAATGCAATTCATTGTGAATGAAATGTTCAATAAAAATTCATGTTGTTTTTTTTTATTAGTACTGTAAAGGTTCGTAAACCTTCAGTATTTTAGTAGAGACAGAGACTCTTAGGTCATGGTAGTTCTTCTTGTAGGTTAAGGGACTTAAATAAAAAAAGTACAACTTTCCGATTCTCTAAACTTTGTATTGCTAAATTATAATAATCTCTAATATTGAAATCAAAGTTACAGTAGCAATAATGTTTTAATGGAAAATTAGACGCAAATATTCAAATTCAAATTACTTACAAATTACATTATTAGGTAGGTACAATTATTTCCAGAAGAGATTGTCATTCATATATCCGTTTATGACGAATTTAAGCAACCATAAACAGAACATTAATGTCTACAACTTTTCTTTTCCATATTAAATTTATTTAAATCAAAGCAAATATTCATAAATCGCACACTACACAACCACTGCACCGCCCGCGCGCCCGTTCGCCGCAGCTGTGTGCGGATTGTGTGCGGTTCTCGAGGTGGGTAGGCATAACGCGTGTTTCGACCGTTTATATGAAGATAGAATACTGTTTATATTACTTTACCGTGGTGAAACATTCGCTGCCTGCACCACACATGCGCCGCTAATATAATATTTAGCGTCAGGATGATGCATTTACGTCATCAAAAGCTTCATTACTAGTAAACCTGTGTTTATTCTTCTTAATTAATACAAATCTGTTACAAATAGCGTTTAACTTGATTAAATACTATGTTCGTTTTCACATTATTCTGTGGTTTAAACTATTAGGTACTGCCTTCATTTATAATAACTAGTTTAAGAAACTTGTAAACTTCCATTTAATTTTAAGGTTTTATTTAATATATTGTGTTCGTTAGTTACTATAGAATAGGCTTGTTTCCACTAAGAATAAATCGAATGGCTTAGAGTTTCTAATGATTAACCATGATAATTAGTAAACAAAAATGCAGCTTTTCTATTAAAATAATAAATGATTAATAATATTTTTGGAAAATAAAATCGACAAATTGAGGCGTTTAATCACGTGACATTAAACATCAATCAGTGAAGCGCATGGAAGCGTGACGTCACACCTCGCGAAACACTACGTTGTAGCTGTCATTTTCGTATAAAATGAACAGGTTATTTGGAGTTTTCAGCAATTCTCGTTAAATTAATACAGTTCGTTTTTAGTTTAATCTTGAAAGACAGATATAATTTGCTATGGAATCAGGATTTAACAAAGCAAACAGCAGTAATTTGCCCAAAATTGACGCCGTTATGCTTGGCAAATTTTTTGCAATAAACACCGACTTTTGTTCATCGGTTTCATGCGCACTCGAGAAACTTTACCCATAATATGATACTCTGTATAATCATATCGTTTGGCAACTAAAAAAATAAGAAGAGTATGAATTATTACATTTTATAAAACGAAAATAATATTTTAACTCAAATAAATCATAAAACCCTACTCAAGTCATAACATTTTATAGGTTATGTGTGGTATATTATGGTAGATTTTGCAAAATTCATTTCTTTTACTATACATTTATAAATAGATACATCAAGTTGTGTTTATTACTTACATCAAAATGATCTTCACAGAAATAAATTGTGGAATCAGTTGATAAAGTAAGAGCATCTTGCCTCCTTGCCATATTTAACCACTTTCTACGTATTTGTTTATTGTTTGGAACGTATATGAATAATTTGTTTGGCGTTTTTATCGTTGTACTTTTACATTGGGGCACTATACAGTATTTATAATACGAGGAATTCATTATTTATTAAAAAACACAATTGACTGTCATACACAAACACGGCTGTTTCGCGAGGTGTGACGTCATTCAAAACGCCATGACAGTCTTGGCCTTTTTCGCGGTCAATTTCAAGTTCATTTCTAAAAACTCAAAATACTAATGTAAAAGACTTATTTTTCTTAGAATAATATATTTTTGGGGTGAAATAGATGCTAAGCTATAGTTTTAAACTAATTTCTAAATTTTGTCAACTAGCCTATTATAAGTTAGTAATGTATGGGTAAAATCAAGCTGAATTAAAACTACTTTATAAGCATGACCCGATCCATCCGATACTATCATCGGGGTTAACTCCGGACGAAGGAACTAAGAAGCTCGTTCTAAACTTTAGTGGTAAGTATCTATTCCTTCTATTACTGAGAATTGGAATTTATCACTACTTTTACACCGATATTCTTCGCCTCAATTATATCCTTTATTAAATATAGTTGAGCCAGATTAAAATCGTACCAACAATCATTTACCTACAGCGAGTTAAACCAAGCGAGTTAAGTCACCCCCTAAATTTGATGAAAATCCAAAACCCTAAGCCGTGCATTTCCGTTAGAACTGCCAAACAGCGCATCCTTTGAATAACGTTATAAAACTTATAAGCAAGTTATTACTGCTCGATGCTGAAGATTGAATACGATACAATCAGAGCATCATTTAACTCTCACAAACTCCCAAACTGTTCTTGCCAAGAATCTATTTGAAATCGATTTAAGCTCGAAATTTCTCGTTAATCGATTCTGATTCAGCAAGTTCTCGATTGCAGTGAAATTGCAAATTTGGATCCGATTTAATGTCGGTAACGAAAGTAGCGGATATCGTGTTTGTGCGGTCCTTTGCGAGTGTCTCTAATCCTAATTTACTTTGATCTAGAAACTTTCAGTTCATTTATTTGCGGGTAGGCAACAAATCGTTAGATAAATCAACATGTTTTAGAACAAATTAATTAAGCATATAATGAGGATCTACGTCAGTCAGGCTGTTGTGTGTGTCGTAGACGGACTACTTTATTAAGCGACCGATCAGATTAGATACCTTATCTGAATCAATTATTCACAGTAAAAATGTAACAAAAAAAATTAAACGACAATACCGTATTGCTCCTCAAAGGTACAAATTAAATTAGCTTACCTATAGATAGTGGGCCTGGTTACGTAAAACAAATGATTATTTGGCATTCCATGATTGCATATCTCATAAACAAAGCAAAGTTGGGCGCCATAACGACAAATTCGACGGTACCTCCGTGTTGAGGAGTAATTCTGCACAGAAACCCAGTCCATACCAGCTGAATTAACATATAAATTGTTTTGAATCCGCCGTCTACATCGCGTTAAATTATTTCGCGAACTTCGCAAATTTACATGGTAATTGCTAAAACTCAAGATTTGTTGTTGAGCCCGCGATTGTGCGGTTAGACAAATCTGAGTGGGATTAACGAGTTAAGAAGTGAATAGGTTAGATGGATCGACCTGATATCTTTGTTTAACACGTTCCGTGGCTTCCTGCCGCTGGATTTTGTTTTGTGTAGGCTCGAATAAATGCCTGGAATTCTCTGTTGATCACCCTTTCACGGCACTCATTAGTCAGAGAACATTCGCCGCTTTTACTGTAGGGAGATAACTGCCGTTCTAAAAAATCTACTATGAAAATTTACTGTAAAGACAACTACTTTAAAGACAACTACTGCAATTGTAAATTTCGATTGAGTTCAAAAAGTCCTTGACTTTTTGAAAACTTCCTATTAGCCCATGCCACCGATTGATCTGAATTTTGGTATAACCACAGAAGAAATAATAGTGCTTATAATAAGTAGTATATCTATGTATTTTGACATGCTGATAACGAATATTATAGGCAAAATAAATACCCGCATATTTCATTTTCACGGTCACATTGAAAGGTATGGGCTAAAAGGATGTACACTCGTAAAAGTTTTAACCGATTCTAATGATTGTTCCGAAGTATCAAGGAATGAATTGTTGAATAATACTTACCTACTTAAAATATTTCATTATCAGTCATTAAGGCTACCATGAAAAATTCGATAACTTCCAATAAGTAAACACTGATCTTACATTTTAACAATAGAATAGCGTGATAGAGTACCTAACCTACTCTCCAGATCTAATTTAGAAGCCGTAAAATATTATAACTTTTGATAAAATATTTTTTATTAAAGCTAATCATCATGCATGAATATCCTCATGTCTATTAGAAATGAAAGATATTTCACTCCATCATACTTACTGACCCAACTCCGAATATTCCCATTCGCCTGAAGTATACCTACTTAAGCACATTATATTCCAAGTTGTTGCCGTAAACCCAGCAACTTTCCTCACTAAATTGTGCGCCTCCACAGCTTAATAGATTTTGGGCACTCAACGTCAATCTGGATCTAGAAATTTTCACCGCACTGGTTCGATCATTTAAGTAGCATTTCAAGTTAGAAACTATTAGACATTTTGTTTTAACTAACAATTATTGTAATATGCTTACAACAATGTTTGACGGTGCTTCTGTATTTATTTATTCAAAATCCACCAACACAGGATGTCACAATAATTTCTTAGTAGCTAGTTAATCTAATATCTCAAACTCGTGTTTCTGTAATTATAAGAATACAGATTGCAATATATACGATAGCATCTTTTCTTTTTTTATCACAGGTAAAAATATTTTAATCAATGTGACCAATCAATCCTCTCCTCACTCATTTATTAATTTATATTTTATAATTATTGTACTTCTTACCTAAGGAGGCAAAACTTAGCTATCTACGAGGAGGACTTACTCATGTGCAATAATGGTCTCGCTATTTCCGCTAAAGTGTACGTTTTGTCCCGCACACACAACGTCGTCTGATTCGATACCCAAATTCAATTTCTGGGGTCCGAAGCACACGTCTTAAACATATTTTCAGGATCAGTTTAGTGGTTACTTGGCTTGAGTTAACTTTGTGCGTTCTAAGGTTTATTTGAGCGGGAAATTAGGCGTCATGAATCGCAATAAACACGAAAAATGAAGGCCTGGTGTTATATTATACTTTTACATTCATCGCTGCTAAGCTGGGTTATAGTCCTTAAGAGCACTTAAGGCTTTCCTTGATTTGGTTGGTCTTTGCGGGTGCAACCAGTGCCGCATTTATATTTTTTATGAGTGTAGGCCAATTTATTTCCGCTGCCCCATAACTATACCTTTCTAAAATAATAATTTTCCATTCATAGTAAGGAAGGCACTGAATTAGTCACTATGAAAGTGCGTAAAAAAAATTACAATTTTTGCGACACTTTTTAATAGCAAAATCATCTATAATATATCATCTTCTGAAATCTGCCGCCCCTAGGACGCTGCCGCCCCTAGGACGCTGCCGCCCCTAGGCCGCTGTCTATACGGCCTATTGACAAATGCAGGACTGGGTGCAACTAACTATATAGTAAAACATAATAATTCACTGCAGCTAACAGATAGCGTATTATTCATTTGGGATAAAAACAAATCATTCAAACAAAAGTGAATGTTAATACGAATCCGTTCCACGTAAAACCACACATTAGCTATAAATCCAGTTATAAGTTCAAGGGATTTGGAGAATTCGTTGAAATACGTTTTAATTTCGAACTGTATTCGTACAGGTAATTTAATAATACGAATTTTCCAAATAATTGTCCAGTACTTTGTAGGATTTATTAAACTAGGCGTTTGAATGCCCGGATCGGATTGCCCGGCTAAATTAAATTTTAGACGCGACTTTCGACGGCTGCGATGACATTTGACGACGGTCCAACCTGGCTCCGTTTTGGGGACCCACGATTTGGAAGCACTCGTAATTGCCTAATTTTAACCCCTTAAATATTGTACAAGCATCTTATTTTTTACCATGGGTAAGGATTTGATAATTCCTAAATAAAATAAAATAATTCCTAAAATTGAATTGGAAGAATCCTGAACGCACGAAAACGTAGTGAACAAACCCGCATACTTGAAAGTTTTCCATAATGTTCTTTAAAGTGTGTAAAGTTTCCCTATTCGCCACTTGATCAGGGTCGGCCTTAAACCATCTCAATGTTGAGAACCAAGCCTAGTACAACTTGTACTAAGAACCATTATCTAAAGACCTACGAATCAAATTATAGCCAAGGCTTGTTCATACTGCGGGCCCAAGCCTACAAACTTTGTTTTAAGTACACTCGGTTGCTACGATCCAGTATTTTTTCTGCCCACCTGTTTATTGTACTTGAAACTACGAGGACGCTTCTCTCGACGCGACTGGAACTAAATTTAACAGGACTTTTGTAGATTCAGCCACTCGTGTGCTCAGACTGCATGCCGCTCCCTCAATTTTATTGGACATTTCACGAGCGTATTTTTTTATTTTTATGCTGTGCATTCGGGTAAGGGGATGTCCCTATATCATATTGCTGTGTCCATGTAACTTTATTGATGTCTTTGATGTCTGCTAAAACCATCTAGGCTTTTGTCCGTCAGAAGTTTTCAATGAAAACAAGCGTAGATAAGTTTAACAATTATGTGATAGCAGTCTTGCAAGAAACTTACCTCGTCTATATATTTGCATAGGTAATAATAATTATCTAAAATTGTAGTGGATGGAAGCAAACTTTACATTTGCGAGAATTACTTGGTGGGCTAAGCTTTCAGTTGCATACAATGAACTAATGTATTCGTCCACTGGTTGTATACAAATATGGACAGTAGCTTTTATGAGACAAAATCTCTTTTCCGAGGAACGTTACTGAAGCTTTTATAGATAAAATCCACCAACATCGCGTCAACCAGGATAAGAAATTAAAGCACGACTAAAACAAGAGATGATAAAAGTAATATACATAAAAACTTACTAAAATACCACACATAGAAAATATTAATTCTCAAATCGTGCAATGACGCCAATGACATCAGCTTCAAATACGATTTAATATGTTGCGGGTAGCATTAAACATACACAAGACCACTCACATCCACACGAAAACAAAGACGTGTCGTATCCATCCCGTATCCCAAACGTAATTGAGTCCCTTCCCGTACTCTACATACAATATGTACCAGACTAGGCTACAGGATTGTACCACAGAATAGATTGTACCTTTGTACAAACCATCATAATTGCACGATGCAGCGCCGCGCTTGCACCGCGCAGTACCGGGCAAACTTGTTTTCATGTTTAACGCAAACTTTGTCCGACTGAAGTACTCGGTCACGGTTGAAGTTGCTCAGACCTCGCTGGCTCTAATTGAAAAACTTGTTGAGCTAATAAACCTGGCTATATCTAAAGCAAAATTGTCACCATTAATAGTATTAACCAACATACGCTTTCGTATAATAAATGAACTGAAAGACCTAATTAAACAACCACGCTGGAATTATTACAACGTCTAACATTATCTTTGATAGATCCGGTGATAATAACATCAGTGCATCACCATCACGTGGCCAGTAGAGAAGGAAACTCAAATTCAAATTCAAGGATTTTATTCAAAATCGGTTTGGTTTACAAACACTTTTTGAAAGTCATTCAAGCTATGCCCAATGCCCTACTGTGCGAGGGCCCGGGAGAAGAAGCAGCAAGAAGCTACCGAGATATTTTTTTCCTACTCACAGTTACAAATAGCACATATTACCTTCTACAATCTATATTTATTTATGAAACTCATGTCCAAGCAGCCTTGTCTTTAAAATGATCATCTAATTTGTAATACCAGTCAATAATTTGTAAGTCCAAATGGTTCTCCATTAACTTTCCAAAACATTTAGATTTTGATTGGATGATGCTATGTACTGACGATCTATAAACACAAATATAATTATATGCCTGTCCAAGCTGAGAATCGAACGCGGAACACCTCACTGGACCGATATTACCGGTACCAACTAGCCTACAAGCGCCCGTATAGCGCACAACAAGAGAAGTTCAAGACTGATAACCGTACCGAAATTAGTTTTAGGCTAATTGACCTCATTCGTATTTCAAACGACCTGAATTAATCCAGATCAAACTAGAGTAAGACAATCTCTCACTGCCTAGCTGCAATTAGCAAATATTGAAACATTTATCTGAGGGTGAAGGTTGATCATCATCATCTTTACTAATAAAAGTTATATACATATAAACAACTAGTGACCGCAGCTTGAGCTGCGTTTTCCACACACCTAGTGAATGTTCTCTATTATCGACATAACCCTTTTAAGAGATTAATACTTGACCAAGCAAATAACAACACATCCCAATACTTGTAATTTTTCGATACAAACAAGCAAAAACATAACAATAAAAACATATACAAACAAAACATATACGAAATGCATAATAATTGCGAAAAGTGAACTTGGTATTTGTAAAAAAAAATAAGTCGACATAAAAACCAATAAAACTGAATTCCGTAGACGGAGAATTGTCGAATTCATAACGAACTGAACGAACTGTCTGTCTTTTTCGATGTCAAACCAGTCAAACAAGAAGCGACTTCACAACAGCATTTGAACGCCATAATCAAACTCGACGCCAACTGGAAAACTTCTTAGATTAATACTGCAGCGCTCTGACTTATAATGACATTCATTTGTTTCGAATTATTGTGCTTGACTTAAAGTCCCCGCAGACCGCAGACTTCGAATCGTCCGCTAGTTTAATCGGGTTCGTAATCAGGTATAGGGCGCGAATCGTGCAATGTGCGCAGTTACATACCTCTACAGATCAATAAATAAGGTAGATAATTCACCGCCTTGTATTTAACTGAGGAAGAAAAATACCGTGCTAGATTACATAGTTCCTGTATATACAAGCTACCACGCCCATCACATCAAAAACCATGCCGTTTTTGTTTTTCTGTCCGGAAGTTATAGGCATAAAACAGCATGATTTTTGACGTGGATGGGCTTGGTAGCTTGTAAATACAGGAATTACGTAATCCAGCACGGTATTTTTCTTCCTCAGTCAAATACAAGGCGGTGAGTTATCTACCTTTCATACATCCTTACATACCTCATAATACCGATAACGAACCCGATCAAACTATCAACCAATTTAAAATCTGCAGTCTGCGGGGACTCTTACTGTTTGTCACGAGGCTAAACAAGTAAAATCGACAACCCCTTTAATGATACCACTCCACTTAGAATGGTGACCACACCAAACTGAGATTGTTAGACGTATAAAAAACATGTAATATTCATCTAAGCAAATCGTCGTCTTCTTTCAAACCTACTTTAAAAGACACGTATGTAATCTTACACTTACACGTATGACAATTACTTTTAAAACACTTCTTTGAGGTTTTATTTTGATATTATTTTACTAGCAACATCATTGCCCCATAATGTGAGGGGTATAAGGTAGTTTAAAGCTCCATACTATGCCTAGCAGATTCAAACTTCATTCCCGTCAATTATAAAATTCACTCTCCGTCTAGAAAGCACAGCAACTTGTCTTAATCAAAGCGAGGAGTTCAAGACTCGTTCACGTACTAATTGGAAAGGGGAACTGAGGTTCCCCGAAGTTTGCAAAGCTATTGTTAATCCATAGTTACGTAAAGCACCTCAACTCATGAAAGGTAAATTAGTAAAGAGAGATTAAACAAAGTATAAAAATTATAAATGTTCAAATTTTAACAACCGGCCACGCGCAATATAGGGTTCCAAAGGTGTCAGTTTATCGACTATTACTATTCAATACTAATTACTATTATTATTATATATAATCCTAGACTTACCACTGACTGACTGACATAATTGTTCTCCCAGAAAGAGTCGAGATACAACTTTGTTGTCTATGGCGGGTTTTCTCCATGCCCTCCAATGAGTATGGGAAAAATCTGACATTTCCCATTTTCAAGATGGCGGCTGCGCGGCGATTGTCAACTTTTTTGTTTATGGCCTTTTGCAAAATTTTTTTGGAGGTTTTCGTAAAGTTTAGGAAGGGAATTACGAAAAAATGAGAAAAAAATGAAAAAACAAGATGGCCGCCGAGTTATTTCGGTTTGAATTTTTTCCATTTTAGAGGTGACTTTGCGGGGTCGCATCGGGGTGGTTTTTCAACTTTTTGTTGATATTTTTTTTGTGTTGTCTTCAAAGTATCCTCGATATTGATATTTTGGGGATATTTATTTTTTCGACAAGATGGCGGACGCAGTGGCGGCCATTTTGAAAAATGTACGAAAAATGACATTTTTTGGGTGCAATTTTCTTCTGGTTGGCAACATTTGAGCGGGTCCCTTTGTTCCGGGCGGTTGTGTAACTTGACCCAAAATGTTGCCAGGTTTCATTTTTTTTATCTTTGTTCATATGTTTTTTTGGACTTTCTATTCAAAAACATGAAAAGTAGAAGGAGCAATATTTTTGATCAAAAATTCACACAAGCAAACGTGTCGTAGTAGTCATAATGACATTTGACCATTTTCGTCGATGTCGACTGGCAACACTGGTTGCTGGAATTTTTTTTTCGTTTTACGAAAACCCGAATTGATCTCCCAGAAGGAGTGGTGGGGGGTGAATATTATGTACGGGGGAATTTTTGGTTTACCTCCGGATCTATGGGAAAACTCCAACTTTTCAAAAATCCAAGATGGCGGCCAAGGTGAAATGACCAACTTTTTTTTTATTATGCAGCTACTCGAGATTGGTGTCGTTTTCGGCTAATGTTGGGAAAAGTGTTACGAAGAATTTGGAAAAATTTGAAAAAACAAGATGGCCGCCGAGATATTTTGATTTAAAATTTTTCAATTTTCGAGGTGACTTTGCGGGGTCGGATTGCGTTGGGTTTTTTACTTTTTTGCGATTTTTTTGATTTGTTGCCTTGCATCTATCCCCAATTTTGACGTTTGGGGTATATTTTTTTTTTCGCCAAGATGGCGGACCCCGTGGCGGCCATTTTATAAAATGTACGAAAAATTGCATTTTTTAAAGGAAAAAATTTTTAGGTTGGCAACATTTGAGGGGGTCACTTTGTATGGGGCGGTTGTGGGTCTTAGTCTGAAGTGTTGCCAGGTTACGTTGATTTTTTTTTCGTTCATACATTTTTGTGAACTTTCTATTCAAAAATATGAAAAGTAGAAGGAGAAACATCTTTAATCAAAAAATTTCACCAAAAAATTTTTTGTGGTCGTCGTAATGACATTTGACCATTTTCATCTAAATTAACTGGCAACACTGGGAGCTAGAATTTTTTTTCCCGATTTTTCACATTTCGAGTAGCCCAGCCGAAAGTATTGGTGGGGGGTTAAAATGATGTATGGGAAAGTTGCTTGACTATTTATGGTTACTATGGGAAAAATCCGATCGTTCGAAAATTCAAGATGGCGGCCGCTCGGCGATTGTCAACTTTTTTATTTATGTGAGCACCTACCCAATATTGGTGTCATTTTCGAATAATTTTGGGACGACTAATACGATTAAATTAGAAAAAAATAAAAAAACAAGATGGCCGCCGAGATATTTTTCTTTAAAATTTTGAAATTTTAGAGGTGACTTTGTGGGCTCGCATCGGGGTAGTTTTTCAACTTTTTAATAATATTATTTTTGTTTTCCCTTGAAAGTGTCCTCAATTTTGATATTTTGGGGGTACTTAATTTTTCGACAAGATGGCGGACCCCGTGGCGGCCATTTTGTAAAATGTACGAAAAATTGCATTTTTTGAAGGCAAAAATTAGTAGGTTGGCAACATTTGAGGGGGTCACTTTGTATGAGGCAGTTGTGCAACTTGACCGAAAGTGTTGCCATGTTTGGTTTTTTTTTTCTTCGTTCATACAATTTTTTGGACTTTCCATTCAAAAATATGAAAAGTAGAAGGAAAAACATTTTTGATAAAAAAATCAAGCAAGGAGATTTTTTGTGGTACTCGTAATGACATTTGACCATTTTCATCTTAATTAACTGGCAACACTGGAGTCCAGAATTTTTTTCAGTTTTCGAGTAGTTGAGCCTAAACTATAGATCAGGAGTATAAGAAATGTATGGGAGATATTTCTTAATTAAATCATTCGTTTTGGGAAAACTATAAAATTTCAGTGTTGCCATACAAAAAATTATAATTTTCATACAAATTTATTTTTGGATTGAATATTTCGCTACTATAATGTATGAGGCATTTGTAGGTACTGATATTTTGTGAATTTTGGTGAAAAAAATTTCAGTGTTGCCATACAAAAAATAATAATTTTCATACAAATGTTTTCTTTTTTCAAATATTTGAGGCAGTTGTCTTCATTTCATGGCCTTATAATGTATGGGGCGATTGTAGGTATCAATAGTCCGTAAATTATGGTGAAAAAATATTTTAGGGTTGCCATACAAAAAATAAAAGTTTTCATACAAATGTACTTTTCCGGAGAACGTCGCTTTGTTTCTTCGCGGAAACAAGAGCTTAAGCGCCGTGCAGATCGCGTTACATAGGCGTTTGTTACAACAACTTGCATCGACACTCAAGATTGCTTTAATAAACTTATTTTTAAGTTTATAAATTAAACTGATTAAATAAGGTTTTTTCACTTAGTTTACACAAAAAATTATATTGTAATTAGTTCCTATGTAACCAACAATATATCACAACTTTAAACTTTAAACTAAAAATAAACTCTTTGTTTATAAACTTTATCACAGAAAAATACAGAAGCAAGTAAATAACTGAGTATTATTTAATGTTACTTTCAGCATTTTAGTAAAAATGGAAACAACAACTGAATGCGCTGGGTGTTTATCTGTTTTAAATGATGCTCCAGCCAGTCCTGGATTTATCAATAGGCCGTATAGGCCGCGGCCTAGGGGCGGCAGAGTCCTAGGGGCGGCAAATTTCAGGAGATGATAATATATTATAGATGATTTTGCTATTAAAAAGTCGCCAAAAATTGTGATTCTTGTTTTTTTACGCACTTTCTTAGTGACTATTCAGTGCCTTCCTTACTATGAATGGAAAATTCTTATTTTAGAAAGGTACATGGGCGGCAGAAATAAATTGGTCTATACTCATACAAAATATAAATCCGGCACTGGCTCCAGCTCAGTCCTGGATTTGTCAATAGGCCGTATAGGCCGCACAGCTTAGGGGCGGCAGCGTCCTAGGGGCGGCAGAATTCAGAATATTTGAGGCTGTTGTCTTCATTTGATGTCCTTATAATGTATGGGGCGATTGTAGGCAACAATAGTTTGTAAATGATGGTCAAAAATATTTTAGTGTTACCATACAAAAAATATATTTTTCATACAAATTTCCTTTTTTTTGTGATATTTTAGGCTATTTCATCAATTTTATGTCACTACGATGTATCAGGGGTTTGTTGGTACTTATTGATCGTACACATCAGAGGAAAAATGTTGCAGTGTTGCCATGTAAAAATATTAATTTTCATACAAATGTATTTTGTGTCCAATACTTCAGATTGTTTGTCCATTGAATGTCAATACAATGTATGAGGCGTTTATTAGTATTAAGGGTTATTATTAGTTATCAACTAGCTGACCCGGCAAACTTTGTACCGCCTATCAATTTCTCCTTCTCCCTCTCCATCGCTTTCCTTCCCCTCTACCTCCCCCTATTACCCTTTCCCTCGCCCTTTCTCTCTCCCTTTATCTCCCGCTCCCTCTCCCGCTATCACGCCGTCTCCCTCTTCCGCTATCTCTCCGTCTCCCTCTCCCGCTATCTCTCCGTCTCCCTCTCCTGCTATCTCTCCGTCTCCCTCTCCTGCTACCTCTCCGTCTCCCCTCCCTCTTCCTCTCTCTCTCTCCCTCTCCTTATCCATCTTCCTCCCCCTCTCCCTCCCTCTTCCTCTCTCTCTCCCTCTCCTTCTCCCTCTTCCTCCCCCTCTCCATCTTCCTCCCTCTCACTCTCCCTCCCTCTCCCGCCCACTCTCTCTACGTCTACCACTTCCTTTCCCTCTCCGTCTCCCTCTCCCTCTTCCTCTTTCTCATCCTCTCCGTCTCCATCTCCCCCTCTCTCTCCGTATGTACATATTTCAGTGCTGCCATACAAAAAAAGACAAAGTGCTTTGAAGCCAAACATTTCGCAAACAAACCCCTGAATCGAAAAATAAATTTCAAAGACCAATATTTTTGAAAAAAAAACTATCTATTTATTTTGTCTTTTGCGAAAGAGAAAGGCACGCGCGCTGCTTTAGCAGCGCGCGCCCCACGCGAAAACCTAGTCTATATATATAAAATTGAAAAGAGACACACCGCTGATTAAACAAAAAATCTCAGAAACTACCGAACCGATTATGATGAAATTTGGCAGGGAGATAGTTTGTGTTAAGGAGACGTCAGCTAAGAACGGATTTTTGGAAATTCATCCCCTAAGGGGTAAAAACAGGGATTGAAAGTCATTTTCATACAATCCAACTTCGTTAGTTTTGGAGTTATAATTATTAAAATTTTTATGCAAGTTTATAGTAATAAACAAAAATTAAATTTAACATATTTTTTTGGAAAATCATCCCTCAAAGGGTTAAAGTAAGCGATTGAACGTAGTATGTAACTTCGTCATTTTTAAAGTTGAAAACATGAAAATTTGTATATTAGGTCTAGATTAGAAACAAAATTTGGAAGTATTACGTTTTTTTAGAAAATCATCCCCTAAAGGGTTAATTAAGGCAGCGCAAGTTAGTATGGGAACTTCGTCAGTTTTGAAGTAAGAAGGGTGAAAATTTGTATTTAAGCTTATAGTTAGACACAAAAAATAACTGTATCACAGTTTTCTCGAAATTCATCCCCTAAAAATAGGGGTTGGTAGTCAGCTACACACAAATTAACCTCACCAGTTTTCGAGGTATACAACTCATACTCATACTTATAAGTATGAAAATTTTTGTTAGTATACTATAGTAATAAACAATAGAAACAACACATTTTTTTGGAAAATCATCCCTTAAAGGGTTAACTTAGAAGATGGAACTCATACGCAACTTCGTCATTTTTGAAGTTAACAACATGAAAATTTACATATTAGCTCAACATTGGAAACAAAATTTTAAAGTTGTGTTTTTTTGGAAAACCAACCCTTAAAGGGTTAAATAAGAGTGTGTAAGTTAGTATGTCAACTTCGTCAGTTTTGAAGTAAGAAGGGTGAAATTTTGTATAAAAGCTTACTATAGTTAGACACAAAAAATAACGGTATCACGGTTTTCTCGAAGAGGAGAGGAACAGGAAACGGGAGAGGGACCGGGGGCGGGAGAAGGAGAGGGAGAGGGACAGGAAATGGGAGAGGAAGAGGGAGAGGGACAGGAAACGGGAGAGGGAAAGGGAGCGGGAGATGGACCGGAAACGGAACATGCAGCGGGAGACGGACCGGGAGCGGGAGAGGGAAAGAGACAGGAAATGGGAGAGGGAGAGAGAAAGGGAGCGGAACAAGGACCGGGAATGGGACAGGCAGCGGGAGGGGGAGTGGCAGAGGGTGAGGGACAGGAAGCTGGAGAGGGACTAGGAGTGGAAGAGGGAGAGAGAGAAAGAGAGAGAGGGATTAATATTGAAATTTTTAACCAACAAATAAGACATCAATAACGTGTTAAAGCACCAAAAATTTGTTTTTAAAATTATTGTTTGTCTGTCTGTCTGTTTGTCTGTCCGGGCATCACATCAAAACCCTTGAACTGATTTCGACGGAAAGTTAAGTTGTTTCTTATACTTTTGGTCGTATTTTAGAAAACTTTTCATCCAGAAAAATTAAAAGGTTTCCCTGGAAACAAGATGAAACTTTGTATGGGTTATTTTTGAAATATCAGCAATTTGCTTTTTTGCTACAAACGTTTCTCCTTTAATTGATGGAATACGTTCTCGAATTTTTCAAAATTTTTCATGAAAAATAAAAAAAAAACAAATTAATATGAATATTGTTTATTTTTCAAAACCCGCTGCCGGAGGAATGATTTGTGATTGTATCGTAGGTTTTATTTTATAAATTCCTAAATTCAATATAAATAAACGTGTTGTTAAATGTTCTTCTATGAGGGGTACAAATATTAAGCACTAGCTGTTACCCGCGACTTCGTACGCTGAAAATAAAGATGCCTTCATTATGAAACATGTTTTTCGTAAATTAAGAGCAAACTTGTCCGGACTATGAGAAGAGGAGATCCGTGCCTTGTAGTAGCCCATTATAGGTTGAAGCTTTTACACCTTCACTTAGTAAGTATAACGTATTATGCAAATGAGTGAAATGTTGAACAAATCTCTAGTGTTGTATCATGCACTCTAAAATTGCTAAAACAATAAAATGATAACTACGATCTGATATTCTAGTGTGATTGGTAGTCAGCAAGATACCAAACTCTTCACCAAAATTACAGCATAAGTGACATGTTAGAACCAATTAATTATCCATTGGGAGAAGCGCATAGCCCGGACGCCGCGGCTTGTGTCGGTTCTAATAGTAATCGTTAAACAATAGCGAGTGCGATCGGTAGTTGGATAGGTGACTGCTAGTGGCAAAAAATTCTTGAGCATTCCGTGTTCCGGAGAGCACGTAAGGCTGTTGGTCTGGTTATTGTCGTGAGGTAACGGTCGTTATGACATGTTGGAGGCCCTCGCCCGGCGCAATGACTTCCGACACTTGGGTTGGTCTCTAATCCCTCCACCAATCCGCACTGGAGCAAAGTGGTGGAGTATACTCTATGCCTCCTCAAGAGAAGGGAGCCATGCTCAATAGTGAACCATTAATGAGCCATCCATATGAAAGGTCCCAAAATAGTTGAACTTTTTATAGTTTAGAGGTTTATCTAAGTCAGGGCCTGAGAGTTTTTTTTTTAATTTACATTGTCATGTTACAGAATACACAAAAACGTACCTTCCTTTTCTTTTTTGGGCAGCAACGAATCAGTGATTTAGCGCTGCTAATGTACATTGTCGAAAGTGACCACTTACTATGAGGTGACTCATCTGTTCGTTTGCCGGCTATTTACATAAAAAAGTAACAAAAAACATTTTTCATCTCTTTTAAATTTAATAATTGCTAATCATAAAAAAATCTAAAAAAAAAATTTTGTCAAATGAAAATGATTTTCTCCTAACCCATACAAACTTTCATCCCTTAGCCCTTAGCAGATGAATCAAAAAAATCTTTTATAGTTAATTTTTGTTTGTAGCGAAAAACTAACATGGTGGTATGTTTTCACATTTATGTGTTCTAAAATGATGAATTTTCTAAGTGAGATGAATTTCCCAAAAAAAATTTCACATTTAATTTTTTAGCTTACATATGACGCTATGAGCTTACATATTATGAATTTTTATATTTCTGAGTTTTAAGATGACAAAGATTCATACAAACTTATAACCTCTAGTTTTAGCCCTTAGCCTTACATCCCGTATTACCAAACAATTGTGTTACAGTTATTTAGTTTTTAATGTAAGATTACATTTTAGCCGTATTAGGGTGGCTTAGAATACTAACCCCAATCCCACACTGGATGGGTGTCGTAAGAGGCGACTAAATCCGGCCCGCTGGTGGTAGGGCCCCTCGAGGGATTATATTGGTATTATTGATTTTAATTGTACATTAACACCATTATTACTATCATTATTTCTCCATGGGGTTCGTCTGGATAGCTACCATCCTTGAGCATAAGTCAGCCGCCAAACGACTCGTGTTCCGGCTGGGGGCTTGAGAGCCAGTTCTTTCTTTCTATTTTTTCTCTCTTTCTTGACCGGCAAGCCATAAATAGACAATTCATGTTTTAAAAACAAAGTTAATATAAAAATAGATATTAGGTAAAAAAAAAATATTTCAATGCCTTATTCAAGCTCCATCTTGCAAAATAGAAATAAACTAAGAAATGCATATGTATGCCTTATTATATTATGTGAAGAAAAGGTTTTTGTATGTTTAAAACAAATTATCTCATATTTTATTTTCTCGGTTTGTTATGGAACCCTAAAAAATTGCCTATAGTTTAAGTTTAAGACTCGATATCGTAGTAAAGTCCTGTTGAAATCCGTTCAGTGGCTTCAGAGATTAATGAAGATAAATAAACAGACAAACAAAAATTAAAAAGCTCATATTTACGTTTATTTATTGTGCAAGTAACGATTTACAACATGAAAAATGCAGTTACTTCGAAATCACAGAGTCGTTGGCGTGAATCAACAAAGCCATCTAGTGGCCAAGATAGTAAACGATTATTTGTTGGATATCATTTACTCATACAGAGTTAATTTGCGTTTTTCTATCACTTCCAAAGTGTTTATAAAATGCTGAAATTATATTGGAGGACATAGATACGCAAACAATATGATCTTAATAACAAAATAAAAAAATAGATATTTGAAAAATAAGCAATATTCACATTAATTTGTATTTTTTGAAGTTATACTTCTTTTGGCGCGATGGTGAAAAATGATGAGAGTGAATTTCTACGATGCGCGCGCACACCGACACCTAAATTCTACAACGTGAAGTTAGCTAAATTCTGTATTTTTTCTGTATGCAAAAAAGTTTTCACAGTATTTACCTCATTACAAACGATTTTATAATCGATTGAATTGATTCATAATAATCGATTGATGGAATATAATAATATATTTTATGTATTATTTGTTAATTATAATTATAATATTAATTTATTTCTTACATGTTTTCGTATTCCATACATATTAAAACTAGGTATGTAATATATTTAGAATTACCATTCAATCGTTACGCTAATTTTATTAAATTACATTTCGAATATTTTGACATCGATTAATCGATTGACAACAAAGATGATGTAATCCCTAATAATGTCATTTTGGTAACCATAGTATTTATAAATAACACCACTGTACTGTCATATTTGTTATCGATCTTTCATGTTTCTACGCGTGGTTTTTTGTATTTTTCTATTAAATATTTTCAGCGTACCTATTTGGAGTCCTATTTACTATTGAAACTCATCGACACGCACACAGTTATTTTAATTTACTGTTGTATTCGATTTCGTACTTGTGTTTTGGTGAATGTGTTTTCGCAGTTTCGCTACAATTTCTGGCAAACCAATACTAACTATATGAATATGGACTACTTAATCGCCTGTTTTGTGACTGACAAAGGTTCAGAATAAGTCCTGAACACTGGATAACGTACCCTATACATCTTTAGAAGATCAGTAGGTAGTTTGCTGTGGCCATACTTACAATGAGTATGTTATGGTATCTTGATTGGGCAAGGTACCAACGAAATATAGCTCCTCCTGCACAACTAGACGAAATATTAATATAAATGATAACTAATAAAATCTCTTGAAATATGCAATAGCTTTTATTATACAACCTTTTTATGACATTCGTTTTGGGTAAAAACCATTTAAGTAGTAGATAGTATAATAGACACCCGCCAACTTAGTTTTAACCATTAAACTCGTAGATTCTATTGGCAAGTCACTATTAATTTTGGGATTTTATTATAGAAATGTACACCAAGCCCTATAAAAGATCGTTGCACGTTACTTTGGCGGAACGAAGGCGTAATTAATTGATACATTCTTTTTGTTTGGCGATTATTAATATCAAAATTTTGTTTATACGCGTTTATATTCTTCCTTATAAAAACTACATTATTAATTTATTAAGTTGGTTAACCTTAGCTGTGTGTTGTAATGTTTAGTTTGTACGATTCCCTAACATGAAATATTACATGTTTCTTCTGATGTATATAAATATTATTTACTAGGTTGATCCAAAAGTAACGATAGTAAAAATGATACACGTGCAAATAAAATAATGTATTATTTTACAGTCTCCTAACTAATCAGTTCACATTCTCGGTAGTTATATTAAAATTACAACAAATTGAATTGCTTTAAATTGGGTTGGCATACGAATGATCCAAACGCACGCCTAATGATAAATAATCACTATCGGACGAACATGAATCATCAAAACTGCTCTCAGATTCCGTATCACACTCGTCTTTCAATTCTATAATAAATTTATCAATTTCCGCGTCTAAGCTTCCATCCATTTTACAAAACTTATCCTCAATATGTCGCACATGTTTTATACGCAGTCGGGTTTTTTGTATTTTTTAATTTTTTTGTGTGTAATAGACCTATCATTGATTCAGTTGGAAAAAATATTAGAACACGGTTTCGTGAGCCATGACCACGTTTTATGCTATAATATGTACCTACGTTTGCCCAAAATTCTTCTGTATTTTCATTGAGCGACTCAGTTTCTTTTGTTTTTTGTATTTATAACACTATTTTCTATTTTAATTTTCAATATTATATTACATTGTTAGAAAATGCAAAAAATCGGGAGAAACGGTCGCTAAAACGGGATATCGGGAGACGATAACCAAAATCAGTAGATCTCCCGATAAATCGGGAACTTTTGCAACACTCGTCACTTGACAGCAAGTATTTGCTAATCTAATGGGAAGGTAATGACAGCTTGTCAGAGGTAAAATAACTGTGAACGGACTGTAGTAGTAAATAGTAATCGATACTTGTCTTTGGGACAAGGAGCACATTCTTTTTCTCTCTTAATCTGTATTAAAGTTTAATGCCTGTCGGAAAATAAATTATTCTTCAACTGAACTGAATAAAATCTTTCATTCCCTCCCCCCCACAAAAACTGGTTTTACAGCATGGTATCGTAATAGTTCTCGTAATAGAACATAGATGGTGTTTTTACAATTGTAAAAACAGAAAAAAAAGATTTACAATTGATTTTTTTTTGCAATTGTAAAAACACCATCTATGTTCTATTACGAGAACTATTACGATACGTAGCAAAGTAATATTAGTATATACTACAAAATTAATCACAGATGGCGCTTAACACATATAGTTTGGCTATAAAGATTCGTAAATTAAATTATTTCAAAATATTATTTCATTTTTATTTTTAGTATTGCTGTTTTTGAATATTGTATTTTGAACAATGTTTTTTTAATATTGTTTTTTGATTTTTTTTCATGTCAAAGAAGTATAACTTCTCACGCGCGTACAAAAGTACACGCACCCTTTTTTTTTCTTTGTCTTGCAAAATTTTGAAAAACTGAAAAACACGTGTTTCATCAATTTCAGCAAGGAACATTTGTTGCAAATTTGAAGCAAATCGGTTGATGTATAATTTTCCATACACACTTTCATCGCGTTTCCCAGGGAAACCTTTTAATTTTCCGGGATAAAAAGTATCCTAAAATAAGACCCGGAGTATTAGTTACAATTTTACCAATTTTCATCAAAATCCGTTCAGGGGTTTTCATGTGATGCCCGGACAGACAAACAGACAGACAGACAATAATTCTAAAAAAAATATTTTTGTGCTCTAACACGTTATTGAAGTGCCCCCTAATCGAAATTTTTAAAAAATATTCAATGTACAGAAAATTTGCCCTTTGAGTTTTATTATAGTATAGATAATTTCCGCGTGCGAAGCTGCGGGCAACTGCTAGTTAATAATATAATTATATTAATAAATAGATTTACTCATTGTTAAACTGTTGGTTAACCTATTAAATAAAATAATAAATAATAATAATACTATTATATAATACTATTATTCAATATTTTATTCTACGATTTTGGATTTTTAATAAATATCCGTGCCAAATTACAACATTCTAGCACTAAGGGTCTAGGCGCTATGCTTCGGGCAGATGGACGGGCGGACGTGACGAAACTACAAGGGTTTCGATTTTTCTTTCGAACCCTAAAAACAAAAAAACGCATCATTATCGGTCCATTGGTTTAGTTACGATTCCACAGACACACAGACACGTAAAGCTTATAACCTATTTTTACGTCGGGGTTACAAAGACCAATTCAGTCGTTGATGTTGACGATTGTACTTCAGTGTTCTCACACAAACCTCTCACCTACCAGAGCTCATGACAAACGCTAAAACTTTCCACTCCCGAATGCACTTACACCGCCAGTGGCCTCCTCCCAGACTCGCAGTTAGTACAACCACCAACACAAGTTTACACGATGGAATTTATATCAACTCTTTAATTATGTGACACGAAATTCCAGCTATATAAATAACTTTGATCTCGAAACAAACTAATGAGTTTTAAAATATATGAATTGCATGTATATTTGGATTAGACTGTGCAAATTGTGTGAAATAGGAAGTAGAAGCATAGGACGCCCCCCGACCAGGTGGAGGACGACCTGAAGAAGACAGCGGGGATCCATTGGATTCAGAAGGCTTAAGACCGGTCAGAATGGTGCAAATTAGAGGAGGCCTATGTCCAGCAGTGGACCTCCAAGGGCTGATGGATGGATGGATAGATGGTACGAATTGTATTCATAAAACGGTCATATACTTATATTCCCTCACCAGGATTTTCCCTAATACCTGTGGTATGTGGCTTGACGCATGGAACTGAGATACACAACAATGGTCTTACCCAGCTTTTGGCCCAAGGTTGAAGGCCGAACACATAACGGAGATACACAACAAATCAAAAAGTTTTAGTTTAGGGGAAGCAAACTTGACGATTGAATTATAGGTAGGTACGTACTGTATACAAAGTCTAGTCCGAGAGTTAGTTACTAAACTACTAACCATTTCAAAAATACAAAATACAAAAATATTAAACATATAAAAACATATGTTTGTGGCAAGTGGCCCCGCTCTTCTTTAATACATCATTCTTCTAAAAGATGCAAGTGTCTCTCTCTCTCTGTGTGTGTGTGTGTGTGTGTGTTTGTGTGTGTGTGTGTGTTTGTTTGTGTGTGTGTGTGTGTGTGTGTGTGTGCGTGTGTGTGTGTGAAAAAATTGTTTATTTATAATTCGATTACTATTTATTGTTGAAAATTACCTATTATTTTTTTTAATCATGGTTTATTAAATAACTTTATTTAATAACTTACGTGTCAAGATCCTTAATGATGTCACATGTTGCGCCGAGTGTACGCAATATATCACGTGGTTCCCGGCGCTAATACATCCCGCGTTTCCGGCGAGAAGGCACATTGAGCGTCATGAGCTCCCCACGAGGCGAGATACGTTCACTCATTTATAATTAGTTGTCCTGATACACAGACTTAAAAAAGAACCAGATGGAATATCAACAACAAATTCAGTGAGGCACCCGTAGTAATACCAACTCTTCTATTGGTACAAATATCACACGCACACATTGACACCATGCTATTATAATCGGCCGCCATTAGCACGTCGGACCGCACTAAAAATTATGCACACATGATAAGCGGGCGGCGTCACTCTCGATAAGACAAGGTGACGTCTGGGTTATTTTCACGTCTGTGTCCTGATACCGATTCATCACATTGACAACACTTGACGATAATGCGTTTAATTTTATCATTAAACTATTTCCAACAGTAAAATTGGTTGGTTTGTTTAGTAATAGATAGCAAACTGGCACAGCAATAAGAATTCTTCGTATGCACATCTGCAGTCCTTAAAGAGGAGTTGCAAGCCGAGGAGAAAGTGGTCCAATCGCTGGCTCTCCAGCTCATTAGAAAGCTCCATTTTTATACGACTGCTCCAGAAGGAGGGTTATGTTTTTCGAGTGTATGTATGTAATTGTATGTACGTATAATATATTTCTTTGGCACGCTCTGTAGCCTAAACGGCTTGATTGATTTCAGTTTGAGAGGAGCCGTTAGATTTGTCTTAATTGTGAGAGTGACACTGGGTATATCAAAATTGAAAAAAAAAAATTTTGGCGCAATATTATGTCTTCAAAAATTATTTTTTCTCAAAAACCTATCGAATGGGATATATTGAATAGGTATTCAAAAATTATTTTAGGTTCCTTTCACCATTTTCCATTTTAAGTAACAATTGTTTTAGTTAAAGTTGTTTAAACAACCAATCTCCCCAATTTATTAACTCTCTTAATGAAATGAAATGACAACATTGCGAATTTTTTCGTCTAATAAAGAAGTCAATGAATGCTAACTAAAAAGTATAAAAAATATATAATAATTAAAAAAAATCGACTGCGTAAAATAAACTAAAAATGAAAAGCAAGCTCAGATTTTTGTTTTGTAATCAACTTCGGGTTTTTTGTTTTTTTAATCAACTTAAAATGGCGAACAGAATAGTTATATGATGTCTTTGTATACATTTACGATTATGTTCCAGACCAGTCAATGAACTAGACCACATACCTACCTACGAGTATACCTATATACAGCAAAAACTTTCATGAAACTGTATCATCATCATGAAATCGCCTGTTGTCGCTTGACGATAGTGAAATCGGCAATGCTTAACAAATTTAACGATGTGTCAACGTTTGGTCAGTTCAATGATATTGTCTAACGTACTCTCGATCACATCATACAATAATTTAATTATCCACCGCCACAGGCCCTGAGAGCGCAATACATCATGGCGGCGGTTAATCTACTCAATTCTGCACTAAAGTGCGTTATAGATAGAATAAGAAAATACGAAATATTGTTATTTTGTTAATGTTAATGTTAGGATATACATAACCTAAAATCCCTAAATTTTGTAGGTTAAGTTGGGTTAAATTAAAACGTACCTAGTACTACTTTTTTGCACTTGTCATATAATTTTTTATCAATAAAACTTTAAAACCAATAGTAAATTCAGAGACATTTCTAATTATAGCTACGATCGCTACGATCGCTACGATCGCTACACCGCCTACGCTACGATTTTTGCTACACAACTACATTCGTAGACGTAATCCGTAGACATGTCATTGTAGCCAAGCAAAGTTAGACGTGTTTTTTTTAAATGAAAATTAGAATTAGTGTTAGAACAAGGCAAGAAGCAACTTAAATTCACTTGACTGTGATTTTGTATTTTTTTTTTGGAAATAGCCGGTAAACGAACTGACCAAAGAAAGAACGGGCTCTCAAGCTCCCAGCCGGAACACGAGTCGATTGGCTGCTGACTCATTCTCAAGGGTGGTATGCTATCCAGGCGAGCCCCATGGAGAAATAATAATATTCAAATTCAAATTCATTTATTTATCAAGAATATGTTTACATATACATGGTGTTCGGTAATACATTTTTATAGTAAGTAGTCCAAATTAAATGTTCGTCAGCTGCCTAAACTGGGCGTAAACCTGTAATATAGACAACTGAACTCTCCCAAGAGGTAATAGTATTAATAGTGTTAATTAACAATTAAAATCAATATTACCAATACAATCACTCGACGCCCCTACCACCCGTGGGCCGAATTTAGTCGCCTCTTACGACACCCATCCACCGTGGGATTGGGGTTAGTATTCTAAGCCGCTCCAATACGGCTGATTGATGCCCATGTAGAGTAGATATCAATAGATACTGCGAGTGGTAGGGACATTTAATACATTTAAGTACATATACGATACGAGTGTATTTGGCATACTTCCCAATTCCAAGAATTTAGAAACATAATTGTCTCCTTAGGAACACTTCGGCAACTCCTCTAGGGGTCCCAGATGGTCATAGGAATCAATTTACACTTATCATTATATAACCTATAAGATGAAATAAAAAAAAACATCATTCGTAACGTTACTCATGAAATAAAACTTGGTTATTTGCTGTGGTTATTTGCTATAATTTTTATAAATTCTTAGATAAGGCTCAAATAATAGAATTGCAACTTATTTCCGGCCAGTAATAATGTAATAATAATGTGTGTATTTTCAAGGTTTCAATATTTCTAATCTCAATTCCCTTTCACACAATACGAATACCAATAGCCAATAACAACGCTCCATGGTCTATTTGTAAACAAACAAAGGATCTAGGAGCTGCCATAAAGTTGTTTTCGTAACGCGACAATCCTGTGAGTTGGTTGGGAACGGGCCGGTATGCTTCGAGGAGCTCCGAGGATAGGGTTCCCAACTGTCCAAAGCTATGACATATCCAGACTATGTCCGGCTTTAGTCTGGCTCTTTCATTTGTCTGGCAAACTTTTTAGAAGAGCATGTTTTAAAAGCTATGACTAAAGGGAGCTGAAAGACCATTTCATTCTACCCTGAACAAGGGTACACGCCAACACTGAGGTATGACGACCCGTGTGGCGCAATGGTTACCATGCCGGATCGCCGCGCCAAGGGTCCTGGGTTCGATTCCCAGCGGGGCGGAAATTTGAATGATGAGTTTGAATTTCTGTTCTCGGTCTGGGTGTGAGTGTCCTTGTCTTGTGTGTTGCCCATGGCACCCACGACACAGGGAATCCTAGTGTGGGGTTATGAGTGTGAAGCGTTATTTATTTATTATTTATTGAGGTACAATTTGTTTTGATAACTAAAATGGCCGGAGAATTTTATGCTTCCGAATTGGTAACCCTATCCGAGGAGTAATAATCTATTTACTTGTTTACGAGTATTTTATGCCGCGTTGCTTCCAGGATATGGGCTGATGTCGTGAGGATCTCGTTGATTCCCCATCAGATGCTATGTTTGTGCTGTTGCCAGATACTTTGCTTGGGGTTTGTTTTCTGTTACTCATGTTATAGTGAAAATCAGCGTTGGTAACATTTTTGTTGTGAATAAGTTACGTACTCGTTGTGAGATATTGTAAATATTTTGCGTTAAAGGTGTTACCTGCAGTGTACTCTAAGAGAGTGGTTGTATGGTATGGGCATGAGATGAGGCGTGAGGAAACTCATGTGATGCGAAGAGTGATGGATATGAAAGTGATGGATAGACGAAGGGGACGAGGAAGACCTAAGGAAAAATGGATGGATTGTGTTCCGGATGATATCAAAGATAAGAGAGTTAGTGTAAAGATAACGGCTGATAGGGAAGTGTGGAAGAGGTAAACATATTGCGCCGACCCCAAATAAAATTGGAAAATGGGCAGGATGATGATGATGATGTACTCTAAGAGAGTGGTTAGTTGACTTAAGCCAGTGGTAACCTTTTGAAAAGTTTGGATGATAAAGAATTTTCAGGTTGTATTTTAACTTCTGAGCTCCTTTCTCGTTAGCGTTGTTAACACTCAAAAGTTAACTGGTCCTTTAATGTTCAAACTGTGTAGTCCAATTAGTTTGCCAACAGAAATTTTCCTTCTAATCAAATTTTACGGGCACTATTCACAAATATTGCACCCTCAGTGGAAAAAAGTCTCTCAGTTGAAAATTGCTATTTTACAGGAGAGCAAAAAACTGTTAAAATATCAGTAAGTAGTCAAATAAATTTACATTACGATTTCTTGCACAAAACCATCAAGATTCATGATAAAAATTTGAAAAAAATTGAGCATATGCAGCTTTTGTCCCTCTTTCCAATCATATTAATAACTAAAATTCAATGTAAGAAGACTTATGCTCTTTTTCCACTGAAGGTGCGTATGTACTACCACGAATTCACTTTGAACCTTTTTTTGTTTAAAATAATTTTAATTCAGTGAGTTGTTTTCCTCAGTGCACACTGCACATTTGTTAATAATGCCATTTGAAGTAAGTGCGTAACTCACAGACATGGAAGATAGAGAGAAGGAAGGCCATCTCTGTATATGAAAAGTGTCCGTAAAAACGCGCATTAATTACGGGGGGCATAACTCAGCAAACTTCACTCCGTCTATAACAGCCATGTTCATATATCTATTTGTCACACACTAGCACCATTCAGAAATGACCATTATTGGAACCTCTATTTTATGTAAACAGCTGGACACTTTTTCAACTTTCCCTTCATATGAGATGGCACTCCTTCTACCTCGATACTCGATGCTCACAGGGTTCGATAAAAAAAATAGCAGCAATCTGTCAGATTCGCGGAGCTAGATGCGATCAACTTGAGTTCACTCGAGGATCGCATGCATCTATCCTGCTCTACACTGCACGCCACAATCCTGAATCCATTTACCTCATGCGACGCGCTATTGAAATCGCTGCCATAATGGTGTCAAATTTTATCGGTTTTTTGCCTATTTTTTTTTTGGTTTATGGTTTTATGTTATGATCGATTATGGTTTAAGTACTTCTGTAGTTATTGTACATGAACCAGAATGTACATTTTATTAAATATTGTATATTTTAAAATATTTTTGTCGTAAAAGTATTTATAAACATTTAAGTGCCTAACTTATACTCAAAAAAATAAATCAAAATTCCGGAGAATATAAGTTTTGTCTGTCATCATTTTATATTAAGTTCTTCACGATGTACCTGACTAATCGTTATATTATTGTATATAGATAACAACAACGTCACCGTCTAACCGACTTGATATTAGAGAAGAGATGGGCCAACTACACACCAACTAGTCGAGACAACTGGGAAAGTTCAGCACAAATCGTCGAATATTCGGCATTAATTTTCGCTACTAAAAATAAAGGAAATGAAGAAAATTACAAAACTATACAAATTGGCATAGCGAGATTTATTTTAATAATTCCGATTAGTTATAACGAAATATTTTATGTATAATAGTGATGTAACGAATGTTGAAAGCCTCAAAGATATGGTTCTAACAAATATGCCCAGTGAGGTCAACAAACTTACGGCCGGTCTCAATATTATACTGTCAGTCGAACTCTGGTACATAGCAGAGATAAACAGTAAAGATTTATCTGCCATTAACTGCCGTCTCTAAAATCAAAAGTAAGCAAACAGAAGTCAACTCATCGGTAGATAACATTTCAATGACATTTCTATTTCCGGTTTTTACGTCCCTCTGAAAATTTAGTTTTTGCCTGACAATATCATTTTTTATACTTTTTTTATACTTTTTATTATAAAAAGGAACTCCGTGTTTTTGATTATAAATTTATTTCATTTTAATATTAAAATGATAATTTGTTCCAAATATGCTGTAAATTTTGCAGATGAAGTTAATAAAATAATAATAACTGTAACCTCGAACAATGCTTCACTAGTAACAAAACGCAGCATTTGAAGTTTGGTACTGATAGGTATCCAGACTCATGACGGTGACATGTTATTGTCATATATCATTCGTTTGTGTCGCTTGGTTACCCAAAATACAAACAACGTATGTGTTCTCATAATTTTAGTAATATTAATTAGTTTTATGAATAAATGAAAGACATTGCTCAACAATTACGGGAGTATAGACTTTATTTTTTATTAAAATAAAATATACGAGTATCGTATTATTATGTTTCGCAAACACAAATTGTTGCCAAATGTACTAAAAGCAAATTTCTTTTCAGATGAAGTCCAGACCCCTCAAAAGATGATATGCCTTTCTTTTTAAGGCCAATTTAGCTATTGATGTAGCAGGGACACACTATTATTTCTGAAAAGGCTAAATGTTTTTGTTACAATGGTGGAGAAACTCCAAAGAAAATTCTTAAGATGGCTTTACCATAGGCAGTACGAGTACTTCGTAGGTTATCCCTAATTGTATCCAAGTTTATTTGTAGTACTTGAAATGACAGGTTACGATTCCCTCGAAGTTCGACGATACATGGCTCTACTGAACTATTTTTTAAGCTAATTAGAGGTAGTATCTCTAACCCCTCAGTGCTGGAACAAGTTTTATTGTATGTACCGGACAACTATACTCACGCACGTCGACGAAGGTTGTTAGCAGTACCAAGATGTAATTTGCAGTTGGTGAGAGAATCACCCTTGGTTCGTGCAGTAACTTGGCTTGGAACCCAGATCTGGACATATTTTACTTGACATCTGCTGTATTTCGCAGAGCGGCCATAGATTATTTACAACGTGTAAATTGTAAACGCTGTTAAGTTGAAATGAACCTGTTATCTTTACATTTATTGGGAAATAAATAAATAAATAAATAATTTCAAAATATATTTTACTTAAAAAAAGCTTTGTGTTCTTGTTTTATTAAAATACCTACTTACCTAGAACTTTAAAGAAAGAAATTTTCCACAATTCTCATTCAATGCCATTTTGTTTAATCTGAATTTAGGTACCTACTTATAAACAAATTTGGATTCAGACAATACAGTCATTATATTTTTACGAGGATAATTTTGGCGATCTTGGTATTAAAAAAGGCGGAATCAAATTCACAGGCTTCACACCGTTCAATATCACTCATCACTGATTAATAAATCCATGATTCTTTGATATTTTTTTTACACTACGAGAAATCTACAAATTATCCGTCGAAATCGAGTGATATGAAAAATTCCGACAGTTGGTAACTTCTAATACCGACAGGTATCTGTCAAAGCGTTATTGAGACACAAGTTTTCATTTTTGTATAGACCAACATACTCTCCGGTATGAGTAGGCCCTCCGAACGGTAGACCGATGTCATCGGTAGATATCTTCTATCCACCGAAGGTTATTGAGACGCAAAAATTGACAGATATGACAGATAACATACTAATGTTTGCCCTATCTACAGTTTGTTGTACTGACAGTATATTATTGAGACCGGCCGTTAGTGTTTCTCCAAAAAAAACTCAATTATTATATAGATGAAACTCATTTTTAACAGACTTCAAAAGGAGGTGATCAATTCATTTTTGTTTGTATGTTATAGTCATCACTAAAGCGTTGCTGGCCAAGAAAGACAGAAGAAAAAAAAAAGAAAGTAAGTACCTACTGTCACAGTATTAATATCTATAATTATACTGTGCTACTGTGCAGTAGCGACTATTGTAACTAGGGAATGCAAATCTCGCGAGATTGGGGCTCAAGCGAGATCTCGCGAGATTATGAAGAACAATACTGCGAGATCTCGCCAATTTCGAGATCTCGCGAGATTGGCAGTTTTGTGTGTTTTCTTTGCAAATAATCACTATATTTAAATAAATTAGGAAAAAAATAATAAAAATTGTAAGTATTACAAGATAAACATTTATTTTCATGAATTTTTTCAATAGACTTTTATGTACCAAACATTGTTTGACGTATCTGTCTATAATTTTTTAATAAACTTCTTAATAGTAAACTTTGACGTACGTAGCTATCAATAACAAATGAAATAAACTACCAGTCTTCTCTTCTAATATCAATCAAAAATCTTTTAGTAATAAAACAGTTATTTTATAACAAACAAAATAACGAGAAGTAAAAAAAATAAACTAATTAGCTAAGTTGAGTTGACTTATTATCGATTAAATAAAACTATATCTACTCAGTAGATCAATTAGATATTAGAGATTAATTAACAAAATATAGCAATCAAATGAAAGATTTGTTCCGCCTCCCGCGCACCGAACGAAGCCGACAAATCGCAGTTCCGTCCGTGTCAGTCCGCGCTTCGAATAAGACGATTTTATGCTTGAGTACAATCTCGTTAATCTCGCGAGATCTCGCCCTGTTTTTCGTCCGAGATCAATCTCGCTAAAAAAGGCCGAGATCTCGCGAGAACGAGATCTCGCGAGATCGAGATTGCATTCCCTAATTGTAACACGGTCGCAGCGAGTGGCGGCAACGGTGTCGGGCGATGGCGGCGTGGTATGCGGCGGGTTAATTTGGCCGATATCGCAGCGTTCGGTGCGCGCTCGCACGTAAAATTGGGCTTCTTCACCATTTGATTACGTTCCAAGATCCCTCGCGATCCCTCCCAGATCCCACTAAAAAATTACGCCACATGAAAGCCAAATATCGTTTTCGGTTTGAAATTGCTCCGCTGTAATGTAAGATGTAGAAAACTGAATTTCGAAATGGTATTACTTTCGCCGCCTGTTCTCCATTTTTAATCTACGGTGCTTGATCGTTCGGTTCTGATTGAAATCGTTGATGGGAATGGGAAAATATGGAGTATTATATTTTTAAAGTTTTAAGTAGGTTACTTATAGCTAATATTTTTTAAAGAGGAACATTATATTATGCAATTAGTAAAATATTCTCAAGTTCAACCTTAGTAACAATCTATGTAGTCTCTAGCTGCCTAAATAACACTTACTAAATAAAAGTCGATAAAGATCTATCGCAAAAGATAATACACACAAGATATAACACAGAGATATAAAATAATAAATGACACCCATGACCCAAGTACAAATATTTATCTGCCCCGGCAGGGAGTCGAACCCGGGACCTCTCGTTTCGCAGGCGGGTCGTCATGATCGTGTTCTCCGCCCCCTACTTAAAGAATAAAACAATAACCATTAAAATAATATTATTCCAAACTAAGTACCTTTGCTCACCTATTCATGCAGCCATTAATAAATCAATGATGCCTAGTTGAAGAAAAAATAAAATAAAATCTGCACTCAAAAAGCTTTCCTTGATTCGTTGGATTTTCTGAAGCAAACTTTGAATATCGACTTCCAAAGTTCTTACACTTAATGCCAGGAACGCTAAACTGGGTGCTCTAAAATTTTAATTGGTAAAACCTTTTAAATGGATTTGAGAAATCCAGGAACTTCCAAGTTTGGGCCATCGATGAATAAATTACTTTATACAGCTTTCGCTTTAAATCGAATGATTTATTAAGTTACTTGGTTATAGAACGGGAGCGTTTTATGTCCGTAACTGTTTCTGGATAGATACTTACCATTTAAACATCCTAGGCCCGTCAACAATATCAATATCAATATCTCACATAAATGTCTACCAAGAGTGCCAATCAAAATCGAGATGCCTGTACCGGCGACCGAACTTCAGCCGGATCCGTTTCAGATTATTATAACTAATGACTCTCCTGGTTTACTTTAAATAACAGACACTATGTCATATTTAAGTAACATATAAGCACATTGATTTGATATCAAAAATTTACAACTTGAATCCCTTGCCTCGTTAAGTCAGTGAGACTCACTAACGATGAAACGATACTTCTCCGCCATGCGCTATGACGGTTGGCCAATTTGCTCAGGATCTGACTAATCTTATATTGATTCACGTTCGTCTGGGTAACAGCATTGGGGATAATTATTTCGTATTGCTATCTCTGCCCCTCTCTGCCCCTATCCTTTATTGTTTAGCTACGTGTTCAAATAACTAACAGACCGCTGATTGATATCTTGAGATCATTATGATATATGTCTGCCTGTGTCTTCTTAATAACTGCTAGCTGCGTGATATATGATAGTCAGTCCTCCCGAACTTTGTCCAATTTGTGTCACCTGCCAATACCCTGCGACCTGTGATGCTATGCAAACAACTGAATCTATTACTTACTAAACTCTGAGCTCTGAGGCTGTGTTTTAAAGGGCTGCTTGGGAAAAACCAAACAAGATTTGATTGAAGAATGGGTCCCAACTGTTAATCCTTTTATATAAAAGGATATGGATAATGGTGTAGTTGTTCAGTATTACTTTTAACAACATTCTAAACTACTGGGTTTGTTTTTTCTTTTTAGTTTACTTTACGCAGTTGGGTTTTTGTTTTTTTAATATATTTTTTTATTTTAGGTTTTTTTTTGTGATCATGTACGCTCACGTCATAAAGTACCTCCTTATAAACTATTCGCGTAAACAATGGCATAACAAAATAATATTATAATAACACACATTACTTTTATTACAATTTGTAATTTTTGAAAAGGTAGATCGTTTGCAAAGCCAAATATTATTAGTTAGTAAAAACATATCTTTGAATTTCACGTCAAAAAATACAGGCCTACATCGCTAGTCCCTCGGCAACTCGTTATGTCTGTTAGAGGAACTGGCAAGGAAATAAGACTCCAGCCTGACGGCTGTCCAATTTGCGCAGTTACGCGCCCACAAGTACAGCCTTCACACGTTAACAAGGTAATAACGTTGCTTAAATATAAAAAATATATTCTACAATTCCCTTAGGTAAGCACCTGTTTATCAAGAAAAAGAATATTGGAAAAGTTCCGAATTCCGAGAGAAATCCTTAAGAAACGGTAGTGGTAAGCTGAAAGCCGAGTTCAACTTTACCATCAATGAAATATTAAGTAGATATTTAAAGTAAATAAACGTATTTTTTGTTGCTGAATACATGCATAATAGTGTTTATAGTTGCTTCTTCAGCTACCTTTCAAACATCAAGCGTGTAATGGTTGCGTTGTTGTTCAGGAAAATGTACCTATTAAAAACCTTTACCTTTGGCTTCCTTGGTCTTCAATGTCTATGAGTACAACTGGCAACCACTTACCCCGTTCGCTCTTGCCGACTTTTACTGTAAAAAAACCACCACCGACATAACTTTGACGTAGACTTTTCCAAATGGCACTTGTAAAAACGCGCCAAGCTAAACCATTTAACGTACTTAACTATGTGGTTTTTAATCAAACCGTTTGAGCTATTTATGTTGTTACAATTTAAATGTCACATTTAATCTGCAAATAAAAATAGATTAAGTATAATCAGTTTGGCCAAAATGCACCCATCGCTATTATGCGCCTAAAATAAATACGCAATGACAAAACCCTGTAATACATAAAAATAACTGATCTTGGGCTTAAAATTACTCACAGACAATTTGTCAGGAAAAAGTATCCCCGCGTAAATAATGGCTCAACCTTTTTTTGCAAATTGTAACGAAAATTTCTTATCTGTGATATTTTACAAAAAATAATAGAGGTTTGGTGGCTTTTAACTGAATTACATATTTCGATATTTACAAAGACATTGAAGTAGAACAGACATCTCGAACAAAATGTGTGTCCCGCCCGGGAGGTTCGATTTTCAAAATTGAGCCACGGTTCTCCTTTCAAAATAGAACGAATCCATTGAAAATTGAAGCCACGTGGCGCCAATGCATTGAGACATAAGTACATAGTGTTCGCGGTGTCGGTTCTATACGCTAGTTATATTACTTCAATGTTTGGAAATTGAAATCACATTATGTTAATGTGAAGACCCTAGATTAGATGTCTCTACATTAGTTATTTTAAATTGTACAATGTTTTTCTATAAAATTATAGGTCCATAAATCTGGCGGCTGGGTTAGCCATTTAGATGATAAGAAAGATTTCCATTTCTCATGGATTTCTTCACAGAAATGTTTACTATCTATGTCTGTGGATTTCGTATTAAATTTTTTGTATGCCTATGTTAACTAGGAAATCGTAGTGCGAAATTGTAAATTTAATTGGTTACAATCCAATTAATGCGCAATTTTCCTATAAATAAACATTATTAGCCATATTCGCCGAAAAAGTAAGTACTTGTTTTATAAATTTTTTACGTTTTATTTTAATTGTAGTTGTATGAAACAATTCGGCCGGTCCATTTAATTACCCTACTTCAAAAAGAATTAAAAAAGATTAAGGTATTAAAAAAAGGTTTTGAGGACTTAAAAAATATATTTTTGGTTGTTACATTTAAAATTTTTAAACAAAATATTTTATTTTTTAGGAGAACTTTCGTATTTCGTCAGACTCTGTCAATGTAGGAGTTACCTTTCTAATATATATTATCTTAAAGCCTTCTAATGAAATACCTAATGTTCCATCGACATTCATATATTTATTTATTTATTTAACTTTTTGCACCATACATATGTACAATAGCAAAGGCGGACTTAATGCTAAAAGCATTCTCTCCCAGTCAACCTTCGGATAGTATGAACACAACAATATGGCGGTACATCTAGGCTGTAAAAAAAAAAGAAATACTTAGGAACCAAAAAGAAATAATAATAATAATAGAATATATATATATATACCATACACACAGATACACATAGGAATACATAAATAAATACATAACTTCATACATAAATACATAAATATAGTATACATAAATACCTACACTCATTAATAAGAAAAAAAAATAATTGGTGATGTGATTATGAATGGTGGTGCCCTACATATTTACAGTAATGTCCGTGAAGTCACATATCACATCACACGTCATATATTCACTAACCTTGGTTCCTTCACCCAAACATTTCAGCCGAATAAAGCCTACTTCGATTTCTTCGACTTCTGTATTCGATCAGTGCAGTTCTACTCATCTCAGTCAGACACACAGATTCCTCACACACGATATCTTCTAAAAACAAACATAAAACGTTAACGTTAATGTTATCATAAAATCCTATAAAAGAAAAACTGCACGAACGGCTTCACACTATCAATATAAAAGTATTATAAATTACATTTAATATTACATTAAGGTGACAGGACATACACTACAAATGCGCTATATTTTATCATGTAACTTGACCCTCAGGCGACACTGCAAAATTATAGGGATGAGGGAGCGATAGGACACGCACCACCTTTAAAGATCTTCAGCCGAATGGCAAAAACCCTCCTTCAAATTCATCTTGTCGGGCTGTTCATTTTCCACAGCCATTCTTCTCTAAGATTGCCACTGTTGAAGATTTTTTACGTTTTTGGTGAAAAAAGCCTTTAAAAAAAGATGGGGAATAAATTGATGTAGTGGCAGTAGTTCGGTTGTTAGTTCGGTTAACCGAACTAATTATAATAAGTTCATTCAGATTAAATTAATTCAATTCATAAATATTTTCGTCAATAGTCACAGTTTTAATATTAAAATATTTAAGGCTTTGTATTATTTGGGGTTTGTATTTTAATAAGAAAAAGTTATTATCTAGTATTTATTTAGTATTGATTTACAATCAAAATTGTGAACGTACGTACGTCGTACGTCGTCAGTACGTTGTTGCTGATAAAAAAATCCCATTATTAATCCTGACTGCGGAACCCATCACCGAACAACATGCCTATTTCTTGTTATGTTAACCGATTCAGTAGGCTTTTGAGAACTTCCTCCCACCTTGCAACGATTGGTCACTTAATGCATTTCATTTTTGATCCTATACAACTATCAACCTATCAGTCCTATATAACTTATACAACTAAATTCTGTAAAGACAAGAAATTAATATGGTAACCTACCATCTACTTATTGTCCTAATACATTCTCGTAAATACTCACCGGCCAGATCCGCAACTGGTGAACTTTTTTTCAGGGATTTCATTTTATAGTCTAGCTTGTCGTATGCGGATTCAGGAACGAGGAGTATCATTCGCCGCAACTAAAATAAATATGAACGTCAGATTTTATAAACAACCTAGCTTATTTCTTCTACATGGCTCTTTTGGAACGAAGTTCCTTATCGCGCATTGTGAAAGGGGGCTAGACGGAAAATTACGACACTTTTTGATTTTACGAATGACGACACTTTTTTTGAAGTGATTCAGTGAGTTTTACAGAGATGGCGCTGTACTTTAAAACTCTCTGAATCACGCTCTTTCTTCTCAATTCAATTCCGCAGTAAAGATAATATTTTGACGCTTGGAGTTATGTGAAACCGGAAGGGCAATATTTCAATTGTTCAGTGGGCCGACAGAGTTTATAGCCAGGCGTCGAGTGACGTCGTAATAGGGACACAAACATTACCTACCCTTTTAAATTGAATTTCGCGCAATTTATCAGGCGGGCCCTGATAAAATACTGTGCACCCCCCAAGAACAATTTAATCCGCGGGGTGTGTTCTGTTATTTATTGAATGACATTTCAGAGTTTTAACTTGATTCCAAGTGGAGTGAATAGCGTATTGTTTATTGTATCAAAGTAAGATTAATATTACAATTAAATAGGTAGGTCTAGGTATTACCAATAGGTACCTACTTTGAATTAAGAACCTAAAATTGAGAAACAAGATAGTTACTAGAGAAAATATCTCTATCTACATTATATAATACCTACGTATCATTCAGTGATACTTTGGGTAAACAAGCAACACAAACTTTCTACTCTTTCTAGAACTTGGCCCTTTTTCTGATACCTAGATACAATGATGTTTAGATATTTCAGTAGATATATCGTATATTGAACACGCATTCTTGGTTGATTTTAGTTATTAATATAACAGAAAGAATACCTACTAAAGATAACTTAATAAGATTGTAGTTTAAGCTCGCGTATAACGTTACAAACTATTTGGAACATTTCACTTGAGCGAAGTTTCCGTGAACATTCTTTGTAGTCTGCATGAAGCTATTTCGCTACTATAGTAAAATATAACAGAATCGACATACCAACGATTTAGGTCAGTCTATCTCCCTCTCAAGTGCATTTAAAAATAATAATAATATAGAATAATAATATATGTACATATAGAATATATAATCAATACTAATATTATAAAGCGGAAGAATTTGGTTGAACGCGCCAATCTCAGGAACTACTGGTTCGAATTAAAAAAAATAGTTGTCTGTAAAGTCGGTTTACGGACGGTAGTTTAACGTGATAACGTCATGACAAAACATTGATGAAATGATTGCATATTTTTATAGATAAAATTGAATCATTTTAATTAAATTAGGTACCATTATTTTGTATAGGAAAAGAAGTGAAATGAAATCTACATCTTGATTCATAAATTAACTTTTATTTGCACTACTTAATTCAAATATGTTTATTACTTCGATGAACAGATTATTTACAAGTAACAATGTGAAGGAAGAGAGATACATGCGGCACGTACCGAGCGCTTCGGCCGATCGTAATCGTCGAAACCGCGCGGCACAGCTAGTAATAATATATAGAAATAGACCTATTCCAGCATAAATAATATGAATCGAACTAGTTTTCCAACTGTTCACATACTTTACATCAGTGTTTCGATAACATGAAAAGAAGCATCTTCGTAATTTTGCCAGGTCCTTCCGTCCGGTGTCCCTCTGTTTAGGCGGTTGTCCGTAGCTTAGCTCAGAGAATCCTACGGAAACCTACACTGCGCATCACCGGTTAAATTAACACTTATAGCGTTGAAAAAATTAAGCATGCAGCCTGTTTCATAGTTTTTGGAAAATCAACTCCTGAGGGATAAAGAGGGTTTGAAAGTTTGTTTGAAAGTCCTGCAATTTTGAATCAAGCACTGTGAATTTTGTGTTTGTGCTTTTTGCGGTAGAAATCATTACGAGCGCTCTAAAAAAATTCATCCATGAAATTTCTAATGAAAAAGAAAATAATATTACCTACTCAATCATTTGGCAGATATTTCTTAAAAATAGTTAAACAATTAAAAATTACACTACTCTACAAAAAAACAGTTTTGTTTCGCAACAGAAACGAAAATATTGTATCCTGAGTAAAACGCTAATGCTAAAGCTAAATCTAATAACAGAATTTTGCCATCACGTCAGGATTTTTAGTTATTGTTATTTTTTTATTTCTCAAATATCTACGTACGTCTTGTTGTTTATTGGAAAAAATAAATTGATATTACGACTAAATTTACAAAAAACTACATTTATTTAAAAAATATATTTCTAAAGAACCAATAAATACCAAATTAAAAAAAAATAGCTTGGTTTTTTCTTAGCATAAGGTGATTTTCTTTTAAAATCTTGGTCATTCTCTCTCATGAGGAACCAACAGTAGTTTCCCAAAATCCCTGGGTCCCATTGACCTTGGTAGCGTTGTTCCATATTAGGGATGTCCTGATGGAACCTCTTACCCTGTTTGTCACTAAAATCTCCTAAATTTTACGGAAAAAAATTCAAGTCAGAGTGTAAGAAATGAACAATAGTGCCTATGTTTTTTCTCGAAAACCCCGTGACATTTGTTAAACTATAACAATCTATATTATGGTTGGTAGGCTCACGCCAGATCATTGGCACAGCAAAGGGCACAGAAAAATGTTTTCCATTCATCCAGTTAATTTTTTCAATACAAGTTATACAACAGTAATGAGGTGCCCATTTTTTATCTTGGTGGCCGACAGCAAAACCGAAATAAGTCTCGTATAATTAAACTATTATAATATTATAATATTTTCACATTCTCACCTATTACTCGTCTTTGTTTAGAAGGTATAAATGAGCCACATATTAAACAAAATAAAGCTGGAGAATTAACACAACCACGTTTAACGATTTTACTCATTTCGTACTTAGAAAGTTTATATAATAACCAAGAATAGAAAAGCAATAAAAGATTGTGTAGTTAGATTAAGCATAAATAAAACGTAATAAATGAATACACATACTTAATTTTCTATGTACCCTCAAAAACAAAATAATAAAATACTGCATTGTATATAATTTGACCTTAAACAATTTATTTTTGTTTTTATTTTTTTTATTTAAATTGACGTGATGGCGATATTAATTGAATTAATTAGTAATCAGTAATACCTTACTAATCAAAAAATATATGGGGTTACTCTGTTGCGAAATTTTGTAGAGTAGTGTTATTTCCACGTGGGCAAAGTCGCGACCAAAAACTACTAAACTTAGTGTGTAATAAATCCGAAAATTCCGTATCCTCTCCTCTTTTATTATGAAATGAGATTCGTGCCCAGCCGTGGGATATTTAACCGTCGAATGTCTAAAAAAACGATGGTGATAACGCAAACCATGCCTGAAGAACATTCTATTAACAATGCGCTGCCAACACAACTTTAATATTATTACAGTGGAAACTTCCAACTTCCAACCCGCGTGCTCCGAGGAAATGCGCTAAAGTTGTTGAAGTTCGATCGGATTAAACTTACGTATGCTCTTGTGAAAGATACCTATGCAGCAGTTTTTGGTTCCGTGTGTGAAAATTACTGTACATAATTAAATAACAACGCCCCACACTAGGATTACCTGTGTCGTGGGTGCCATGGACAACACACAAGACAAGGACACTCACATCCAGACCGAGAACAGAAATTCAAACTCATCATTCAAATTTCCGCCTCGCTGGGAATCGAACCCAGGACCCTTGGCGCGGCGATCCGGCATGGTAACCATTGCGTCACGCGGGTCATCAATTGTTACGAGTGAATCGTACAATATAGTGTTAATTTGCTTAAAATTGTGATTTATTTTATTGTAACTAATCAAACGCTAAAAAACCGGGCAAGTGCGTGTCAGAACACGCGCAATGTAGAGTTCCGAAGTAATAAGTTTATCGACTATTACCATTGAAGTATAATGACATAGAACAGACATCTCGAACAAAATGTGTGTCCCGCCCGAGAGGTTCGATTTTCAAAATTGAGCCTCCGTTTTCCTTTCAAAATCGAACGAATCCATTGAAGATTGATGCCACGTGGCGCCAATGCATTGGGACATACATGGTGTTCGGGGTGTCTGTTCTATACGCTAGTAATAGTACTTCAATGACTATTACTCATTACTACTACTTATGCTAACATAGCCGTAAAGGAAAACTTCCTTGTTTAGTCATCATATTATAACCTATTTTTGAGATTTTTTCATTTGTCCAACTCCGACCGTTTAGCCAGCATGGGGGAGGACACTTGACTCTAACCAAAATTAGCATTTCAAAGCCAAATATTTCGCAAACGGACCCCTAATTTCAAAAATGGTCGCAGAAGAACCATAATATTTTTGAAAGACCTTTTCAACGAATCCTCACGTTACCTGTAGGGGAGGTACCCTGAAAATAAATGTTTTTTATTCAGGGTACTTTTATTCTAGGATTTTGGAGTTTTAATAAATATGTAGGTATCCATGTCAAAGTACAGCTTTCTAGCACTAAGGGTCTCGGTGCTTTGCTTCGGGCAGACGGATTGACGGACGGATGGACAGACGGACAGACGAACGGACGGACATGGTGAAACTATAAGGGTTCCAATTTTTCTTCGGAACCCTAAAAAGGTATAAGTTTATAATATTAAATACGAGGCTTAGTAGGTACACTCATTTCAAGGCGGTGAATTATCTACCTTTTTTATTGATCTGAATATTTCAATAACTTTAAATATTATCCAAAGGCTACTACAATAAGTCAATGAAAACCGCATCCTAATCGGTAAAGTCATTTTTGTTATTAGCGAGAACAAACGCACAGACAAACAATACAAGCATTACAAAAATCATTGCTACGGGACGGATATGGGGCTATGGGGTTTGTTCCAGCCCGGCCAGGCATGACGAATTAGAATATAAATTACCAAAAATACTAAATATACCGTAGACTTATTAGAATTTCGGATGTGGAATGATTTATAGAATACGGGATTATAGATAAAATTATTTTGTTATTTTAGACGGTATTATAATCATACTTTACTTTTAACGCTGTGGTATATCTTTACCTGCAAGCTTTGTAATCTGTGACAATCGTCAGCTGGCTGTGACGTTGTGACGTTGTACCACTTGCGGCACTTGCCAGCTTGTCATGTTGTCAAAAAATGTCAGCCAACAAGGAAAGTAACCTTGTTCAGGCTTATATTGAATTAAATAAGTTTTGCCAGAGTAGTGACTATGATAGAGCGCTAAAAGCTACGGGGAAAAGTAAGTACATCTAACATAATTCATATATATCTCATATTTATATTCTAAGATATATATTTTTAATGTACAACTTGTACACACCTTGTGTGTCAAAGTTTTCTATTTTTTAGTGAAACTATTCATATTGTTAAGTCCTGTGTATTGTTGTATTCTTTTTTATTTCCGAAGTATGTAATTTGATCATTAAAATAATGAATAACATTGATTTAGCACAGTTTTCCGTATGTGGTTCAAGATGTATAGCTTGGTCCTTTGCATAGATTTGATGTCATCATTAACGCATTTTGAAATAGTTAACATGTCATAATGACAGTGCAAGAACCTGCATGGGATTTTCTTTAAATTGGGGTGATTTTGGGAAAAAATACTCACATAAAATTACAAAATTATACACTTAACTGGCGTAACAGAACAAAATTCTGTAATATTACATGTTATTTATGGATACTCGGTCCATTGAGAGTAACTAAACATTTCAAATTGTAGATTAAATTTTTTATTTATATTTAATTTCCATTTAAACCAATTACATACACATGTTACATATAATGAATGAGACATTTTACATTCCTATTATTATTATTTGTAAACAGTGCCTATAAACCATATCATAATGATTTTTTCTAGTTCTCCAATTAGCCCCTACGGAGCAGAAAGCATTTCACTGTAAAGTGATCTGCTACATCCAGCTACATAACTTCAAAGAAGCACTTGCTGTTCTAAGCAACCCCAAGAATGCCACTCTGGCTGTCAACCTGCAGTTTGAGAAAGCGTACGCACAATACCGACTTAACTGTCCCAAAGAAGCATTGCAGACTGTTGATAGTGCTCCAGAGCTGACACCGGCTTTGAAAGAATTAAGGTATCTCTTTTTTCTGGTAATTCTTATATTATAAATCAATGCAAAATTTTGTATATCAGACTTTTGCTAAAATGTTGCAAACATCATTAAATATGTTATGACTTCTACTCCATTAATTTTAGTGGTACGGCAATTTATTACTATTATCACCGAAGACATAATAGTAGGTACATCTATTATACATTAATGCATTGTGAGGAAAAACATTCTGTTATTCTGAAATATGTATATAGTGGTTTTAATCACTGAATAAGACTTATACAAGTTTGGTTGAAACTTTATAAAGAAGATTGTGTAATGTTAAACAGTAATATTATATCCCCTATGTATGTATATAAAACTCAAAAAATGTTTATAGCAATGTCCTATAAAGAATTTGAAATCATCCAACTGATGTGCCCTAAACTGATTTCATTTGAAATGCAATAAAGTGAAGATGGTTCGAGACCACTCAATCAATGCATTAGGCACTTTTTTTTAGAGTAGTAGGACACGCCGGGTATCCACTAGTACCTAAAATAAAATCTTCAGTTTATTGCACTTAAGTTGAATTATTTATGTATCTCCCAGGGCTCAAATCCTGTACCGGCTAGAGCAGTACCAGGACTGCTTCAATCTGTATCGTGATATTGTGAAGAACACCACTGATGAATATGAAGATGAGAGGAAAGCCAACATGTCTGCCGTTGTGGCCAACCTTGCTGCTCTCAACCCTGTAAGTAGCTTTATTCATCCAGTATATATCATATAAAAAGGATATTTCTTATACATATATTTCATAATTTTCTAATAAAACAGTTATTAATCAGAAGCTCCCACTACTATTAGACCTTTTTGGCGAGCAGAGATTTTACCTATTATAGGTGGCTAGCCATAAACATGCATATTGAAAAAAGTTACATAAGTGTGTTTTTTCCCTTTAGACTCAAATGATGCTATATTTAAAATAAAGCTATGACTTTGTGAAAAGATCAAAAGCGTAATACCATAAGGCAACTTAATATAGACCTAATTACACTAATATTTCTGCTCCTGTAACAATAAAAAATATTTTAAATGCAATGGGTACTCCAATATTTAGACCCAGTTACAATACGGCCGATGTTCAGTGTCCACAGTGATAGAAGTGACAATCATGTGAAAAAATTATAATAAATCAGTCAGCAGACCTGCCCCAGTTCGAAGAGACGACATACGAGCTGTCATACAACGCAGGCAGTACGCTGGCAATGCGCGGCAAGTATAACGAAGCGCTGCCCGTCCTGAAGAGAGCGGAACAGTCATGCTCGGAGAGTGTCATCGATGATGGAGGCACTGAAGACGAGGCCAAGGAGGAAGCAGCTATCATCAGGTTTGACGTTTTATTTTACTGTGGCTTGGAACCTTGGTATTGGAACCTCTATTTTCGGTATACAGCCGCACACTTTTTCAACTTTTCCTCCATTAGAGATGGCTCTCCTTACCTCTATACTCCATGAACCATAAATACTGTAATGAGGTGTAATTCCTCGTTCAATATTCCTTGGCTGGCATCTGCCTATTTCTTTTAAATTTTTAAATCTTGACAGTTTGGTTTGTTTTAGGGATGTTCATGTAAAAAAAATATCGATATTTTTTTCGATATAATATATCGTAGTGTTCTATCGATACATTGCGATATATCGATATTTTCGATATATCGTAAGTAATTTGTTTGTATTTAACTGGTATATAAATTGTTAAATATTAGATAGGGAACAGGTTATAATTTAATATGAGTAAAAAGCTTGTATCTGGCAGTTTTCTCGTAATACTTTCAAAAATCTTTTTTTAAAGTGAAACTTTTATTACATCGTCTCAAACTTTTTGGTCTGTGTGTCGCATGTCGCGTGACGGTCGGCCGCGGAGTGGGGGTAAAGTGAAAGGCGCTCGACAGAGCAGCCGAGGTCAATATGGCCGCGCCACGCCGATGGTTCGCAGCTGACCGTGTAGTGTGTATATAGTCTATACAAATAGTCAGTGCTCCACGCTATTTGTTTGTTTTTATCAGTGTTTAATGTAAATGTTGCTATTTCTTGCTTTTGATAAACAACGACACAGCTAATCAGTCCGAAAAACTGATCAACGAGGATGATGCCATTTTAATACCCTAAATCGAATATTTATCCAAAAATTTTTAGTTAAATGTCTACAATACGAAAAAAAGTTTCACTTATACCTACCGTGGTTTCATAAAACCACACAATCATTTTTTTTTGTTAAGTGCCATGTTAAAAGAAATCCTTAGTTCTGAAGAAAAAAGAATAGCGTGAGAAAGCAAAGAGAAAAGTCCTAAAAAATAATGAAATAAAAAAATACATCGAAAGAAATTTAATCAGCCATGTCCCATCCCTAATACTCTTGAAAATAAAAATAAAATGGTAAATTGCTAACAAGTGAATTAAATATTGGGGAATTTAATGCAAATACTGAGGCATTCCATTATTTAATGTTTTATAGATACTATTATATAGTAATCTTTGATAGCACTTTCAAATCACGTTATATTTACTGTATGAAACATAAACAGCTGTAGTAAACAAAACATAATAATTGTCACAGCTATCTATACAATTGAATAGTATCCGTTTTTCTATATCGTTAAACACAGTAACTCAAGACCTAAGGCTAGTTTTTCAATATCAAGTTGCCAACCATAAATAAAGGAATCAGTATAAAAAAGAAAGGGAATAATAATTATGCTTTTAATTTCTCACGATATTTGGTATATCGGATGAAATATATCGATTGTATGTATCGATACTAGATGATTCGATAATATTATTATCGGGTTGAAGCGATATATCGCGTACGCATTTTTTTATTTAACATTTTTTTATTATTACTTAATATTAGTGCTGTGTATCCAATTATAGAAGATACAAGTATATAATGTACAGAATTGAAGTATGCCTTATTATTGCATTTGATGTATTACCCTGCCCTGAAGTCCCGTTTTCATGTATTAAGTAGTTAAGTGGTTAACTAAATTTTAACTAAAAAGTGCCCGTCCATACGTGTTAAGTGATAACCGCCCACCTACTTAATAGAAAAATTTCTAAATTACTTATTTTCTTGTGTACTAAATTACTTAACTACTAAATTGTCCGTTTACACGTATTAATTTACTTAAAATTTAGTTAACTACTTAATTACTTAATACATGTAAATGGGACTTGAGAGTCTATTATTGTGAAGGCTCTACAGTCTACACCCTTGCAATACAGACTACAGATAACTAACACCATGCCACCAGGGTGCAACAAGCGTACTGCCTGCAGCAGCTGGGCCGTGAGAAGGAGGCGGCGACGGTGTACCACGCCGTGCTCAAAGACAAGCCGGACCAGGCGCTCGTCGCCGTCGCCAGCAACAACCTCGTTGTTATCAACAGGTCAGTATTGATTACATTGTACTATTGACGACCCTGTAGCCTAGTTGGTAGCTACCCTGCTTGCGAAGCGAGGGGTCCCGGGTTCGATTCCTGGAAGGAGCAGATATTTATGTGACAGATAAATATTTGTACTCGGGTCATGGATGTTATTGAGATGTGATGTCAGATAAATGGGTAATAACCTACTGCGTGGGTATGAGTGTATATGCGTTTATTTATTTATTTATTGTTAGGTCAGGCAGCCTGTATATTAGTCAGTTTTACTCAAGGTCACTTATGTGATTAACTTATAGGTCAGGCAGTCTTTATATTAGTCAGTTTTACTCAAGTAACTCACTTATGTAATTAAATTATCCTCCTACTTTATTTGCAACTCTTTTGACATTTATGGAGATTGTCTGGAAGAGATCGCTAATTTTAGTGATAAGCACGCTTGTTTTACTTATGTATCCTTGTAATTGATATTTGAAAAATGTTGATATACAAAAAGAGGATTTTTATTTTGATTAACTTACCGTAAATACGCAAATGTTAGTAGCTTATCTAAATTCTTAATACTTGTGTATATGTTTTTCCAAAACTATTATTTGTGTTAGTAACGTTATGTTAGTACACGTTGTACTATATAAGTATATTTTATGAGTAAATAAACTGTCTAATGTCAGACAATTATGTCAGTAAAATATGTTTAGTACGTACAACCAAATGGCCAAGACAATGATGATGATGATGATGATGTTATTCACGACAGAGACACGAACGTGTTCGACTCCCGCAAGCGCATGAAGGCGGCCACGGCGGAGGGGCTGGAGCACAAGCTGACGTCACGCCAGCGCGCCGCCATTCTATACAACCAGGCCATCCTCGCCATCTACTCCAATCAGGTTGCTTATACCATACAAAAAAAAAGCAAAGCAACAACCCATAATTGTCCCACTGCTGGGCTCGGGGTCTCCTCTCACAGTGTGAGGGGTATAGGCCATAGTCTACTACGCTGGCCAAGTGCGGATTGGTAGACTTCACACACCTTTGAGAACATTATGGAGAACTCTCCGGTGTACAGGTTTCCTCACGATGTAATTCACCGAAGCAAGTGATAATTAACTTTTAATACGCACATAATATTTGAAAATTAGAGGTGCGTGCCAGGATTTGAACTCGGGCCCCTTGGTTCGGGAGACCAATATTCTAGGCTATCACTGCTGTATACCATACAACTACCTAGCTATTTATTTATTTATTTAATCTTTATTGACCACAATACAGGAGGTACAAATAGCGAGCTTAATGCTTTATGCATTCTCTACCAGCTAACTATTAAGCCAAACAGAAACACACGATGAGCGGTATTATAAACAGAAATTAAAGAACATTATTAATATTATAAAAAATTACAAGAATATACAAACAAACTATAATAAATAAATAATAATAATAATAATACTAAGCAAATACATATTATACAAACATACATACAAATTATTATCAATTATTTATCCTTTATTGTCACCTTAATACTAAGGGGTACAATGGGCGGACTTAATGCCTGATGGCATTCTCTACCAGTACTATTCTCAACCCTGGGAGCTAGTGAGATGTAGTAGGTGCAAACAATGCCAGATGTGAAATACCACTATATTACAATATACATACATATAAACAATATAATATACAAATAAATATTTATTAAAATATAGAAATATAAATATTAAATACTAGTCCAGTCAAGGAATGACTCAAAAAAGTGGTTTAGAGTGCGTGAGCGGGAACCCAAGCGATTTCCTATCTATATATCGCTCACCCAGTAATACAACGGCACATCTACGTTTGTCATATTTTACAGAAACGAGGATCAAAAATATTATAAAAATGTTTAAAATTAATTTATGGGTTCCTTTTACGTTTTTTACAGATTGTGTATGGGTTTGGTTACTAGTATAGACATTAATATATATTTACCGCTATGTAGATTATGCACTTTTAAACATGTATACCATATAAACTCAATTTAGCATTTTTGCAGATGTGCCATTATATTATTAGGTGAGCGATATATAAAACACAAAAAATGCTCGTACGGATTTATAAACTCTGTAACCATTCAACCGATATGCCTCAAAATGGTTATATTTGAAAGGCAACAAGCCGAAGGTTGTTTGAGACCACTAAAATAATGCATTAGGCACATTCGGTCCATTGATAAAGTCGATTTTCTACGTTTCCTATACAAAAATTTGAAGATAAATGTAAAGATGGCGCTTCAAAGTCAACCTAAAAACGCTGATCTGTCATTCTCATCAGAAAAGATTTTAGCGTAGTGGATCATGCTGGGCATCATCGACTAGTAATGTACTAAAGAGAAGAGACATCGTGAACAAAATTTGTGTCGCGCCAGGAGGTTCAATTTTGAAAATGGAGCCCCCGTTCTCTTTTCAAAATAGACTGAATCCACTGAAAATTGTAGCCAATTGGCTACAGTTCATTGTGCAAACGTCGGACGCAATTTTCGTGACGGTGAAACGTTACAAAAAACGTTTCACTTTTCGTGACTCTTATTAAACTTGTCCAAACTAGTCTGAGCTGTGCAAGCAGTGCTGCGTGAAGCTGTCCCGGCTGGCGGGGCAGGCGGACTTTACTTTTATTTAACGTTCACTTTGTTACTATACTCACACAGCCGTGACGGTGAAACGTTACAAGAAAACGTTGCAACTTTCGTTACTGTGAAACGTTATAAATTGAAAAAAATGATTTATTCAGCAACTATTATTACAAAACTTTCAGTGCCACTAGCTCCCACACTAGGATTCCCTGTGTTGTGGGAAGCTAGGATTCACTCTCTCGCTACAAGTGGTTAATTAACATACATAAATTCTAAAAGTTTACAAAAGAAAACTAAAAATTATATGGTAGATAGGACACAACTAGTGTTATAAATTATTTTCTATGTTTCCAGCCGGATCTCTGCAAGCAGTGCTGCGTGAAGTTGTCCCGGATGGCGGGGCAGGCACGGCGCGCCACGCTGGTGGAGGCGGCGGGGGCGGCGCGCGCGGGCCGGGCGGGGCAGGGCGCCGCGCTGCTGCTGGCCGCGCCCGGCGCCCCGCTCGTGCTGCCCGCCGTGCAGCTGCTGCTCGCACAGGTATACATCCATCCATCCACACATCCACACATCAACCTTTGGAGGTCCATTGCTGGACGTAGGCATGTACAGTATGTCCAGCAACTAACTAGCGATAATTTAAGGGCATAAGATATTCCTAATTTTATCGACAAACATACCAAGCTAGGGGGTTACATACTTATCTATACTAATATTATAAAGAGGAAAGATTTGATTGTTTGCATTGAATAGGCTCCGAAATTACCGAACCGATTTGAAAAATTCTTTCACTGTTGGGAAGCTACACTATCCCCGGGTGACATAGGCTATATTATATATTTTCGTTTTTTTACTATTTTTTCCGAAGCGAAGCGAGGGCGATTTCCTAGTTTATTATATAAATAAACAGGTATACCACCCCTAAGATGCGCCACTCTGACCATTCCCATTATTCTGAATCTAAAAAATATTATAGCCCAGTAGTGGGCCATTAATGGGTTGAAGCGAAATTATTATAAATAAATTGTTTATAAATAAATATCCAGGGTGATGGTAATAAGGGATATGTTGTATGTATGTAAAGGCTCAGCTCTTAGGCAAGGGCTACTATAGCATAAATGAATATTTAAATTACAAGGATGCTTGCAAATGACTAGCTAGGCAACCAGTTCTGCACAGGTTAAAGAATACCTATTTTTGTAATAGATATAAGTTTTATGTTTAAAAGATGTGCTGAGGAGTTTCTTTACGGCTTTTCTTCTCCTCCATGACAAAGCACCTTTCCAAAAAGCTGGTAGATTAAAAAAATGACGTGCATAAGAGTACCAGTGATACCTACATGAATAAAAGATTATTTCATTTCATTTCATTTCATATGTGCAGGGTGACCGCAAGGCAGCGGTGAAGGTGCTGGAAGAGAGCGAGTACCGCTACCGGCCGGCGGTGGTGGGGCTGCTGTACACGCTGCTGGCCGCCGACAACGACCACGAGCGCGCCTCGCAGCTCTTCACCGATGTCTACAACCATTACAAGGATGATGCTGAGGTTTGTATGCTATGGTTGATGATCATCAACGATAAACTGGACAACAACGTTTATTATCCCTCGTTTCTGGATGTGTGACATAGATGTCTTCTAGAATAGATATCTTCTATAATATGATGTTAGTGCGCTCAACATCATAGACCATATTCCTACTTACCATAAGGTGGGATTGAGGTCAAGCAGTAACTTATTTTTATAAAAAAAAACGTAAAAAATGTGAGCCGTCGTGAGACGGCCGGCAGATGTGAAACACCTAAATTATTTTATACAACTAATAGGCATAAAATTACAGATTATGACAGGAACTAAATATGGCATGATGAAAAAATACAATATTACGAATTGTCTCCAGAAAATGATGACAGTTTTGCCCTACTGCATGCTACAGCCTATCAAACTAAGTTTATTTATGATTACCCACATTGTGTTATTATAATTTTTTTTTCATATTGCCCTACCATAATAATATAGTGTGGCGAAGCGTCGCCACGCACCGCGCCAAAAATCAGGTTTACCCTTCACCTATAGATGTTTCTCATCAAAATGTCTCGTGATATTTATTTTCAGATAACAAACGTCTATTAAAAATATCACCTATCTAGCAACTCTGTATTGCTGACGGTCCTACCTATCACTACACGTACGAACCGCCATTTTAAATTAGTTTGTTACACCACTGGTGCAGATGGTGTCGTCGCTGCGCAAGGTGTGGCGCGCGGCGGCGGAGGCGCACCGGCGCGCGGGGGACGGCGCGGGCGCGGCGCGGGCGCTGGGGGCGCTGGCACGCGCCGCGCCGGGGGACCCCCGCTCGCTCGCGCGGCTCGTCAAGGCGCTGGCGCGAGACGACCCCGAGCGCGCGCGTGACCTCGCCGCGGGGTTACCGCCCGTATCGGAACTAGAGGTCAGCCTCAGTCTACTGTTTACTGCAAATAGCTGGTGTGAGCGGTCGTCAACCGTTCAGCCCAGAGGGGCTTACAGAGAGACATAACACTTTTCAGTAAACGCTGCTTTCAAATGTATGAGAATGACATCAAGTGAGGAAAAATTAACACGTGACATTGTTAGGTCATTCCCATACATTTTAAAGGAAGCGTCTGGCTTTACAGAAAATTGTATTGTCTAGAGGGGCAGAGCTGAGACAAAACTTTGTTATAACTGGCACTTAGTTTAAAAATACTTGAAAGGACAGAAGAAAGGAACATTAAAGAGGTGTTTTTTCTTTTCAATTAAAATATACCTAACTCGAGAAACTATGGCAAACTTGTTTTCGGTAAAATACATCTTGAAGAACCAAGACTTACTTTTAACGTACGGCAAATCAAATAAATCAAAGCCTACTACAAATAAATCATAGCTTACAGCAGCTTATGATTTCATGTTTTTAAATTGAAATGTAGTCACTGTTCCAAGATCCGGCTCGAAGGACCAAGACACGATTAAAGTAATACCAGCGAGCCCAGGCAATATCAAGATACATTAATCATCATTGGTATTTTTATCATTCAATTTTGTCCTGTTTCAGGGTAAGATCGACATTGAAGCGCTGGAGTTGTCTAAATGGATGATGGGCGCTAAGGTCGTCAAGAAGACGGCCAGCAAACAGGAACAGTCTCCTGGGTGAGCCTCTTTTTCATAATTATTATTATTATTTTAAAAAGTATATATAAAAAGGTTCGATTCCTGGCCAGGGATATTAATTTTTCGAAAATCTAATGATGCAGTTTTAGTTTTAATCAAAATCGGTTGTTTTGATTAATCGGATACTCCTTTGACCACTTTTCGCTACTCCTCATAGTTTCGGACTTGGCCATCCAGGCGCACTTGAAAAATTCACCCTGTATAATTACAAAAATGAAAGTGCTGAGATACCTTCATTTGTTGTACAATATATGACAGGGTTATTTAATAACTACGAGTAATAGTCAATGATATTAAACTATAGATACGTTATGCCCTTACAAATCAACCGAAAAATCTGTTCCGACCGAGCTACAACACACACACGTTTATCTTTTGTTTCACTACATCAATCACTATTACATTGGTAAATTATGTAAAAGGGATAGCACTACTAAAACCATAATAGTGAAAAAGACAGCTAGATGGCCTCACTCTGAGGCAGCTATCAACTGTCTGAATTAAAATCGCTACACTTGTCTAAATTCGAGTGACATAATTTCAGCGCCATCTTGGCATATGTTGTATATAATATCATTGCTAATAGTAAACATGTCCTCAGCACGCCGGGCTCGGAGTTGTCTCAGAAGAAGAAGCCGCGTCGCAAGCGCAAGACCAAGATCCCGCCCAGCGCAGACCTGTCCAAGCCACCCGACCCGGAGAGGTATGCCTACATCTACCACACAAACTCTAATTATTTATTTCGTCATAGGAACAAACGACTAACTTAACGAAAGCAGGACTTTGATGTGATTGTGATGCTTTTACATTTATGATTCATTTTATGTCATTTTTTGTAAACAAAACAAAATAAATGTAAATGTGAATTGCAGAACAGTGACATGCATCTGAAGAACTGTTTGGGTTACTACCTGCAGTTAATTTTCGTCACCGCACACCACGTACCAGGTTCCATCAACACTATCTGGATACCTGGCGTTCGTCCACAGTCCGGTTCTCACGTCATTTTCTACCTCGCACGTGTGAACTGTGGAACAAACTACCTGCATCGGTATTCCCTCTAAGCTATGACGTGGGGTCCTTCAAGAAGCGGGTCTATCGTCATCTTCTTGGCCGGCAACGCGTTGGTGACGCCCCTGGTGTTGCTAATGTCCATGGGCGGCGGTGATCACTTACCATCAGGTGACCCGTCTGCTCGTTTGCCTGCTCAAAGCATTAATAAAAATGCATAATCACCTAACTAGAAACAGACATAATTTAGTGACGTCATAATTTCGCCTAAGTAATGTTCAACGTTCTTACATGGGGCTCGGTGTACGTTTTTTCAATAAATTACCTAAGTCAATACGTGATTTGCCTATCCAAATGTTTAAGAAATATGTTAAATCTCAGCTAGTAGGCAAGGGATACTATGGTATAAATAAATATATTAATGACAAAGACGGCTGGAAATTAGTGCCGCATCCATTTCATCGTAGGTAAGACCATATTATGTAACTTTTCATTATTTTAAAAGATGTGCTGAGGAGTTTCTTTAGGCTTTTCTTCTCCACGACAAAGCACCTCTCCGAAAAGTCAAAAAATGACGTGCATAAGTGTATCAGCGATACCTATATGAATAAATTATTTTGAATTTGAATTTGCAGATGGCTGCCGAAGTACGAGCGCGCGGCGTACCGCAAGCGGCGCGGCGTGCGGCGTGACGTCATCAAGGGCAGCCAGGGAATGACCACCGCCGCCGTCGACCAATAGTCAGTCTCACTCGCACTCGCTCTTGTCTCTATTTCCTCTCTCTTTCATAGCGTTGGTAGCGACTAGCGCTTTTGATTTTATGATGTCCATGGGAGTTGATAGTTAGCTTGTCTGGTCGTATTACCATTAAAATAGTGAATTGTTTTCAATAATTAATGAAAAACAAGGAACAAATAATAAGCCACTTTTATACACTACGAAGTTGAGAGAGGAAAGACACTTGGAATAACTTTATCATTGTAGAATTCCTAATTGATCTTGTCTATTGCTAAGGGGTTTCATTAGAGTGCGTTTCAAGTAATTCTGCAGTTCACTATAATGTTGGTAGCGTAGGAAAATCATATCTCATTGCTACCAACATAATAGCAACTACAGATTTACTTGAAACACACTATAGAGTATAGTCATATAGTCACTATATAACATTATGCATGTCCATCCACCTACAGTGACATGAGCAAGCAGTCGCCGAGTGTGGCGGCCACTGCAGCCAAGAGCCCACGCGTGGACCCCAAGCCCACGGAGAGCGCGTGGCAACGCAAACAACAACAGAAGAAGAAAGGAAAACGCAAGTGGTAGCACTACTATAGTGGCCACACCAATGTTTTATAAATAAAATATTTAGCAGCATATCTAGTCCTCTCAGTGTAATTAATATCCCAATTCACCTGGAACATACCTAAAGCTGAGCTAAATTCTGTGTCTCCTGTGATGAGTGATCTAAGTCGAGTTGTAACCTTTTTGTGATTTTAAATTACGATTTTTTTGGTCTCACTCACCTTCTATCTGCTATAGTTTTGGAGATAATTTTGTGCAAACAGATATAACTGCACAGGTTTTGGAAAAAAACCGTGAATATAGTTACTTATATCTAAAGTTGTCACCCCTATAAATAATTTCTCTACATATAGTTTTTTTCGTACTATAACTGAGATTATATTATTTTTACATTTTATTTTTCAATATATTTATCGTGAATACTTGATGATTAAACGAACTTACCTGTACGTGAAATTCAATCTCAATTATTCGAGAGCTTCGTTCTCGATATTAGCATGGCAGTACTAGTAGTATCACATACGGGCTCGCCAATTTGCACTGTAGTTTGGTGGTAGATAAAAAATAAAACATAAAATTATCAATTTTTGTAGGGTAGATTTATAAACCTCACTTAGCTGGGGCGCGCTCCTATTCGTTTCGTCATTTAGTTCAGAGATTTGCTGAGCTGTTTCATGTTTCACGACTAGGGGTGTAGTGTAATTATGACATACACTAGAGAGGGAGGGCATGCATCTTCGAACGAAGCTCGAAAATAATTGATATTGAACTTCACGTACAGGGAAGTTCGTTTAATCATCAATTATTATTCGAGCGTCGTTCTCGATATTCGCATGGCAGTACTAGTAGTATCACATACGGGCTCGCCATTTCGCACTGTAGTTTGGTGGTAGATAAAAAATAAAACATAAAATTATCAATTTTTTGTAGGGTAGATTTATAAACCTCACTTAGCTGGGGCGCGCTCCTATTCGTTTCGTCATTTAGTTCAGAAATTTGCTGAGCTGTTTCATGTTTCACGACTAGGGGTGTAGTGTAATTATGACATACACTAGGGAGGGAGGGCATGCATCTTCGAACGAAGCTCTCAAATAATTGATATTGAACTTCACGTACAGGGAAGTTCGTTTAATCATCAATTATTATTCGAGCGTCGTTCTCGATATTAGCATGGCAGTACTAGATGTTTAGAGAAGGTAGTCGTGAAATCATAAGGGAGTGTTTATATATATAGATGCACGTATATATAAACGTGGGATTATAATGTGAATGAAATAATATTTTATTTTCATTTAGTCTCTTATTTATTAGATTTTAGGTATTCCGTATATATGATCAATTACAATTATCTTTCAGTTTAATCAAGACTGTGTTTTATATAATTATAATGATATATTACATTTTGAAATTATATATTACATTTACGTATTTCGTAATAATAATCATAATAATCATAATCATAATCATTTATTGCTAGAACATAGTACATGCATAAAGGTGGTTTACAAAAATACATTATATCCTTATGTTCTGCCTCTTTGGGCATGCAAATTGTTACACATGTCTCTAATAAAATTAATACAATATTATTAAATTACAATTATAAATTAGCGAAATAAATGTCAATTGATTATTAGATACTATTAAAATGTCAAAATGTCCCACAGTTTTAATAAATTGTAAAGTGATAAGTTTATAAAATGTCAATAATGAAGAATAGAATTATACAATTTTAGTTTACAGCAGTCATTTTAAAGAATAATATTCTGACATGTCATAAAATTTGTGTTCATGTAGATACGTCCATAACTTAATTTTAAATTGACGTCTTGGTAGATCTTTAAACTCATTAGGTAACTTATTAAAAATGTCAATAACAGAGTAAAATGCGTTTCGCCTACACATTTTTAGTCTACACGCAGGTGAGTAAAGATCGTGCATTTTTATTCTTCTTGTGCTTTGAGGAAGGTATCTTGAGCGGAGTTCAAAGTATTCCATGTGCTCCTTTGCAAACATACAAGCGTCTTTTATATACATACAACATAGTGGTAGAATATTTAATTTTTTGAATAATGGACGGCAACTATCAAGCGGACCTGCACCACAGACTGCACGTATGGCTTTTTTTTGTACTTTGAATGCTTTTTTAGCATCGACAGAGTTACCCCACAAGAGGAGACCGTACGACAAGACAGAGGACACGTACCCGTGGTAAGCGCTGAGAGCCGCTTCCTGTGACACAGTTAATCTTAAGCGTCTAAGCGCATATATAAATTTATTAAGTTTGTTACATATTGTTAACACGTGCTCCTTCCAGATACAATTTTCATCGATAATGAAGCCTAGATATTTTATTTCATTAACTGTTTCTACCGGTTCGTGTTCGATTGTAATGTCTAGATTTATTCTTTCCGCTCTATCTGAACAAAACTTTATTACATGTGTTTAAAGAATTTATTCTCATAAAGACAATCAGTCACTTATATGAGAACTTAATCTAGCATGTTGTAAATTTAAAACAATCGTTCGTAATATTTTTATAACAAAATAACACTCAGTAAGCCGTTATACATAAATAAATCCTTAAATATAATTTTTGAGAACATATTGTACTAATTTTGTTTTATAATGTTTTAAAGTCGGTATTTTTTTATATCTGAGGGTATTTTGTTGTAAAGCTGTGCTCCTTCAAATGTTATAGTTTTTTTGCCGTAATTCGTTCTTGTTCTGGGTAGAACTAAATAACTTGCTCGCCGCCCGGATCGTTTGCCTGATATTTGTTTAGAGGTAATAAAGGATAGGTTAGTATGGAGTGCGCTGTTTAAAATTTTTTTATGAGAATGCAAGTACTGTATATATTTTATATAACTGTTTTATATTCATTAACTTTGTTTCTGCGTATATTATGATTAATATGATTAATATGACATACATAATAATATGATTAATCACAATTATCTTTCAATTTAATCAAGATAGTGTGTCATATAATTAAATATAATGATAATACATATCAGCTAATATTTATTTCCCCGCTTAGTATGCTACTTGCAAAATCAATTTCATTTGATACATCATCTGTTATGATTCTATTATAGTGTTTAGCAAAAACCCTAGAACTGGCACTCCAGTCGGCAGTTTTACGTAGAACATCCAGATTGACACCTAATGTAAAGGCCTTGGAAGTTGCTGCATGCCTGGTACTGTGGGCGGTGAATTAAGAGATGTCTATCCCACTAGATTGTAAAATGCTTTTTACCCATTTGCTTAACGTTTGTGATGCCACTGCTTGATGTGGTTTTCTAAAGGAGACAAAGTGAATTATGGTTTTGGCGCTGTTGATCAGTTTTATCAAGATTATTCTGTAGGGTACTATCAGGACATATCTGATGCCTTTGTGGAAAATAAAGTAAGGAAAGGATTGGCTGTGTGCAATCTACCCGTGAAGATTTGATGGAGTCTGGAATTTTTATGATAAACCTCAAATCAAACTTTGAAATACTACCTAGGGTTCGGTGGAGATCGCTATCCGAAGAGTGAGGACGATACACTTTCACTTTGGACCTTATTCCTTTTTAACTTTTTAGGTAATTCTTTTGTACAAATAGTATAATAGTTTAATTCTTCTTGATAACTAAGCTTCCTTTTAGGCATTTTAACTGAGATTTTTCTTGCACCCGTGCGAAACGACGGAGCACTGAAACGTGAAAGATGAACCGAAGGAGAGCGCGTCCCAGCTAAGTGAGTTTTATAAATCTACCCTACAAAAAACTGAAATTTTATGTTTTATTTTTTATCTACCACCAAACTACAGTGCGAAATGGCGAGCCCGTATGTGATACTACTAGCACTGCCATGCTAACATCGAGACCGAAGCTCGAAGAATAATGAATTATTTAGAGTTATATCACTATAAACCAATACTGATTAGGGTACAATTCTATATGAATCTATATAGAATTGTACGCTAATCAGTTATATATCAGTTTACACAAAGACAATTTATAGGTGCAACATAATTTAACTCTACTTACTTGTATCATTTATCACGTAATATTAGCACACATTTGAAATAAAGAGGTACAACTCACAGGTTTTTGATAAATTAGTTTAATATTATAATATTTACTACAAAAAACTACATAAGGCTTCCCGCCCACGTCCGATAATCGGTGACCGATTTTTTTTTTAGTATAGTGTGAAGTATTCCATCCCATGGTCATCTACGCATCGCCTCATCCAGTGTTGCCAACTCCGTATCAGGTTTTCGGGCTAAACAGAGTTTGAAAAAGGGCTCGTCCAATAATAATAATTCGTCCAATGCATTGAAAATAGGGGCTATTGCTTAATTAATATAGGTAAGGGCGAAAAAAAAAAAGGTCGCAAGATGCTCTTCAAGTATGATAATGGTCATTTTTTTAATATCTTTCACTACATAAATTGGTTTTTTCGATCGATTGCATCAAAAAGTTCGTGGAAACCCTGAATTTATCCCTTTATTTTCAAGATCGCGGAAAATGATTTCGAGGCTAGAAATTGGGCTAGCTATACTAGGGGCGAATTGGATCCGAAATGTTTAACAACAAACCGTTGCATAGCAACCACTGACAACCAGGGACATAAAACTTTTTGTGGTTTTATGAGTATATTTATTTTTTCCTTTATTTATTTATCTTTGCTATTAATAAATCAAGTGACTAATTTAATGATAAGTTAATGCATAAAATATATTAAAAGGCATAGTAACATAAATATTGGTTTCATATTTAAACCTTTATATCCTAACCTTAAAATAGTTTACGTGTAAGTAATGACATTGTTTTACTTTCGAAGATAAAGTAAGATATACTTATTTTATGTGTACTTTACTTGAATAATGTTGTAAAACGGGACCACGAGAGCTTCGCCTCTAGAGGTGGCGAGTTCCAATAGTAAAAGTTCAGCAATGCTTGGTATGGTATGGCCGATATTTGGAATAATGAATAAACGACTGTAGTGGCAAAACAAACTTCATGATCGACCTTATGAGCAGTATATTCTCATTAGTTAAATAGTCGACATTATTAAAGCATCAAGATCGCCTACTAACCTCCCTCCTCAGTGGAGGTGCTCCGCACTGAAGCAGTATTGGGGTGTGCGCATAGATCTCATCTATGAAGAGACCTGTGCCCTGTTATGAGCCACTATGAGTTGTTGGTGGCATACGGTTGCAGTTATAGTGATAGGGTGAAATAACAAAAAAATGTATTTTTTACAATTTTATTTCAAAATTATGATTTCACAAATATGACTATTAAGGTAAAATTACACTAAATTTTTAAACTCTTCAAGTTCATTGGACAGCAATTGAAACATGAATACAAAACTTTATTACATGTTGGTACAACCATAGATTGTAAGTAACAATTTTATTTTGCTTAATCTATACCTATGTGAGTATTATGAGCTTATACATTATACAATTTTATTCCTATGTCTATCTTACACTACTTTTGGATAGAGCAGTCCAGTCTGGCATAAATGATTGTTGTAGCAGGCCACTTTCTTGCACATATATAATTACTTCTTCACAATTGAGGAGGCCCGTAGCATACCACCACTTCCCTTCTCGGAAAGCTTCACGGCTTGATATAATGCTCAAATCTTGCCAGACCTTACTTTTTGTATGACCTAAAAAATAAAGAATATATGGTTTTTAAATGAGAATAAATATATTATATTATCTGAAGTAGATTATAGTAGATTATCACATAATTATATTATATTTTTTACAAAACTTTACCCACAGGTTTAGCTCCATTAAAGTGTTGCTTAAAACATTATATTAAATCTTTCTTACATATTACTGTCATATTATGATATCAAGACATCATCATAATTTCGACCCATCAAGGCCCACTATTGAGCATGGGTCTTCTATTAGAATGAGAAGTTTAGGCCATAGTCCACCACGCTGGCCATGTGCAGATAGGCATATATCAAGACATAATAGCAAGTAAACCTGCATAATAGTTCTCAAAGACATTGAAGTCACACTTTGTCAAGGCATTAATAGTCTGGATTAATTACGAGGAGCTTTAATTTTAAAAGGATTGATTGTGAATATCTATTAAATAATACCTATATAAATTAGTGAATATGTACCTTCGTTAAGCCATGTTTCATCAGTATAATATATTTTATGCCTTCTTCGCTCATTTTAGCGATGAGATATAAGTATTTTCGCCTTCACATAACATTCACGTTTTTCTATATGAGAACTTCTCGACCTTTTCAAATATTTTATTTTAAGTTTGCTTATTATGTCCCGAAATACTTGTCGTTTGAAGTTTGCGAGTTGTTTGGGGTCATTCACTGATTGTAATACCTTTTGAGTTTTGAATGGTAGGTACTTCATTTCTAAAAAAGAACTCATATACTTTGCGACGAATCCCACTCAATTCAAAATCTGTAAGTTGGTCTCTGTTTACTTCTCTTTGGAGATGGAAGTGGTGAGCATACTCGGTGTTCCTCTTTGTAATCTCTTATTACCTGGTACACTGTAGTCAGGTAAACACCAGCGGTCTCAGCAGTTTTTAATCCCACATCTTTTTTGTATAAATATTGGTCTTTTGGCCACATCTCTTCGGCGAGTGTATATACAATAATGATGGTCATCTTTTTGGAAGAAGACAAGGAAGCAGTCCTTTTTTGCCGTTTCGTCTGTGGCGAAGAAAATGTTCAGATTGTTCTTATGGCGTCAATGCCGCTTGGCCCGGGTTGATTGCACATTGCAACGACAGTCAAGAACAGATATTATTTGATTTAACAACAAGTCGACAACAAAACATTTACACTATCTTATAAACAAAACAGAAGGCTCGGCAAATGGCAATGGCGGACGACGCGCGACGCGACGTCAGGCAGATCGTCACTCGTCAGCCAATCAGTGTCGTCCATACCACAGATTACCTACTTATATTCCGTACTTCGGAAAATAATACGACCAAATTGCAACGTATGTTAGCACCATTATTCTGTAAAGATTTTGGTAGTCATTTCTATTTATAGGCATACGCAAAATAGTACATTATGTTGAAAGGTTTCAAATTGCTTCATGGAAATAAGGTTGTCACAGCAAAGTGTTTGAACGATGACAGAGTTATTTAATTTTGTTTGTTTCCACATTTACTCGGAGTTTATAATTGTTATCGATCAATAAGTACTTATTAAAGAAGTCACAAATACCATAGTGAGTAGTTTGTCCAAATAAAACGCATTTGGTGTACAAATTCATGTCAGTTGGTGAAAACCCTAGAAAACGATTTTTATGGTTTGTTTACATTTGTTTCGGATCCAATTCGCCCCTAGTATAGGTGCTAAATAATTATTTCAGGGGCTGACAAACCGTAAAAAGGGCTAGATCTAGCCCCGAAAGGGCTACATTGGCAACACTGGCCTCATCCAACACAACATCCTACAGTTTTTTAATTTATCGACATGATACTAGATGGCGCTGTTCCACTTTCTGAATCACGCTTACGACATAACTCACTCTCTTGTACAAGTATCGCCGTACTATTATAGTGGGTACCTTTTATTGAGACTATCTTTAGTCATAGTTTAATTTTTGACAGCATTTTTTGGCAGCAAAAGGCTTTCTCCTTTTGCAAATTAATGACTCAAGTCAAGACACATTGGGTTAGACCATAGACCCTTATTGGTTGAAGGATGAAGTCGATGAAGATAAAGATATTAGTAACTAATAGGGAGGGATGTTGACACTAACACTAACTGTAAATTAATATTAATAAAGTACTATGGGAAACATTCAAAAACCTATAAAATTTTCTTTTGTCGTAATCAATCCCAATAAATTAAATATAATTAATTTAAAATGTTAAAAATAGTACTCACTGTCACGTGACCTCAAATGCTAATTTGGGCTTATGGCGTCATTCCTCATAATTTAGAGAAATTCAACAAACTTCAGTAGACCGATCCTGGTGCCTTACCATGAACTCTAATAAAACGGGTCATGTTCAGGACAGTTCAGCTTGTAGCTAAAACCTGACAGGAGTGTATTTCGTACCATGAACGTTCATCTGATGGTCTGCAGTGCCTCTACTTCTGTCCGGCATCTTAGTCTATGACCTGCGCGGTACAACGTAGTGTTTAAGTACTCTGTGCACGGTACAAAATTTGTTTTACTTAAGTTCGGAAATAGAGCGTTTTATCGGTTTACCGGTTTTCAAAACAATGCGTAATATTGATGTTTTTAAAAATTTAAAATAACAATCTCAATCGAAGATTTGGAGATTTGTTATAGAAACTTAACGGTCGTTATTTATTAAGCTTAAAAACAGTTCTTTCTCTAAGATTACCAAAAAAATAATCGCTATGTGATACCTACATTTTTGAACGTAATCTTACAACACTTGACACTTGACACAGTGACATGTCCAAATGTCTTATAAAATGTGTGATTTAGGAGCGATAATTTAAAATTGTTAAGTGCAATTTTGAATTTTTAACGTATTTTCAAAGAAATGAAAGATATTTATTTTGTGATGGTGGTGCATTTTCATTTTCATGAATGCCTGTAGGTCATGTACAAGTCGAGGCGAATATTTACCTACTGTGATAATATGTAATTTATGTTGAATTGGGTTGGAGATGGGAACTTGAGTAAGAAAGTTGTTGAAGCCGTGTCAGTGTACGGCTACATCAGAAGTAAATGCGTTCAATGACGAGCACCCAGCGATCAAAGGGGTCCACTGGAGACATGAGGGCGGAGGCGCTCGAGGACGAGCGCACGTCAGGATAGCCGTACCGGCGAGCGACCTCTTTGGTTCTACAACGATCGATTGATACAGATGCTGATGATGTCATACGAGAAGAGTTATGAAGAAAAACTAAATATTTAGAATATGGAATATGTCACTTTATTTAGAACATTATACCTGATACGTAGGATATTCTATTTCTATAATTGATCACGGAGTAGTAGAGATTGTTATCGATGTGAACGTTAGGATAACTGAAAATATACTTATCTTGGTGCAAAGCAAACGGAATATTATTGAATAACCATTATCATATAATACCTTTTCTTCCACATATATAAAAATATATGGTATATGTTTATAAAAATATACTATAGTATTAAAAATAATAATTAGACCTTTTTATTTCTTAAATAGAAAATTCAATTTACAATTTCATAACGACTAAAAAGCATGCAATGCAATCTATATTCTATACAAATAATAACACTGAAGAATCTATCTGTGATTTCGAAATAAATGATTTAAATAAATAAAAAGTCTTCAACTTAAAGTTTTTAGGATTCGTTAATCCTTTCCTTTATGTTAATTCTTGACTAAATTTAATTCATTGATTCAATAATCATTATTAGTTATATAATTCTTTGTTTATATTCCTTTTTTATATTATACTCTCTTTGTAGAGTAAAGGCTCCTCCATTTTTCTCCACATAATTCTGTCACTCGCTTTATCAATCCATTCTTTTCCTGCTGCTTACAAAATTTCATCGAGCCATCTCTCCGCCGCGGCCGCCCGGCCGTTCGGCCTCTGGTTCTCTTGCCTATAGCTGCCTTCCATGATGTAATATTTTTGAATGTGGTCTATAGTTGAATACGTACTTATAAATCCTGCTTGCTCTATTGGACGATGCTCTTCGGTGTATTTAGCAAGGCGTTTCTCGAGACAACAACAACAAACAACAGCTGGAAACAGCTTGTAGAGATTAGATTGTAGGCAAGGCAGATTGGTCGATAGCTAATATTTACCAAATACCTAATGTTCTTCAATATCATAAATTTATATTCAAACTGTTTTATATAACAATAACTTACGGTATAAAGAAATTATAAACGAAACAGCCAAAACAGGACAATTAAAGTTACTTTCGGTAGGCTGTAATATTTTGACGTTGACTTATGCCGCTTTCCGACATCAATACGTCAACAATCGCTTCATGGTACACAAATAGCAGGGCAGAAGGAGATTATCGAAGTCACGTGACCACTGTCCTGTTACGGTCACGTGATCACTAGCTGACCTGTCCTTAAGCTGGGTCATGGTAGGATATAGCAGGACAGCTCAATTATTGGCTAATATTGGCCTGTTTTAAGATGTCATGGTAAGCCCCCTGATAGTATTGAATAAAGTTTAGTGAAGTCACGTGACATTTTTGGTGGGAAAGAACAATGCCCAACTGCCATACATCGTTTTATTTCATTTTCAACTTTAGCGTCTTAAAATAAAAAAAAATCTAAAAATCGCCGCTTTAATTTCTGAGCTTAGATATATAAGAATTTTCAGCAGACACACCCCAGAACCAAAGTATTTTGAGATTGAATTCTTATAACCATTGAGTCATAGAGTAGGGGAGAATGTAATTTTTACCATTATTTTTTATTCTGACTTTTTTTTGATTGACAACCGGAAATGGAAATTTGACATCATTACATTTGTTACCAACATTTATAACGAAATTCTGTGTGTAATATTGGCCAGAAGTCTCCCTGTAATATCTTGCTTGATACAAGCTATGTATCGAAGTGAGTGCCCGAATGAAAATGGACATTGTTGACATAACTATTATTATAGTCAATTCATCACTTATTAATAAAATTATTTTACGCTGGGTAATACGGGCACAGGTATTAATTTTAAAATACGTAAAAAAATAATTGAATTGCTTCGGTATAACTGACGTTTTAAGACGCTACAAAAAATAAAAAATAATTTTTGGGCATTGTTCTTTGATAACGATTTTTATTTAACAATTTTTGTTTTTGATGTGAAACATCTCTATGCGAGGGGTAAACCTGATTTTTGGCGCAGTGAGTGGCGATGCTTCGCCGCACTATATTATTATGGTAGGGTAATATGAAAAAAATATAATAACACAATGTGTGTAATCATAAATAAACTATGATAGGCTGTAGCATACAGTAGAACAAAACTATAATCATTTTCTGGAGACAATTCGTAATATTGTATTTTTTCATCATGCCATATTTAGTTCCTCTCATAATCTGTACTTTTATGCCTATTAGTTGTATAAAATAATTTCGATGTTTCACATCTGCCAGCCGCCCACATGACGGCTCACATTTTTTAAATTGAAGATTATTATTTTTATATTATTTTCGTGAATACAAAGGTCCTATCTATGAAATAAATTGTATCCTAACCTAAAACATCCCACCAGCATCGTTATAATATGCGGAGTACATACTAGGGAGAGTAGGGAACTCCTCCTCAATCAAATGAATGTGATTTCTCAATCAATCACAATCATTTGATTGAAATGTTCTGTGGATATGAAATTAGTAGTAAATAGTCCAAATCTGTTATCCTTAAAATTCGCCAAATCCCCACTACCCAGTACAAAATTTAATAACTACTTAGAATTTATAAATGAAATAAAACAACTTCATTTAAAGAAATAGTGTTTCAATGTATTTTACCTATACATATTAATTATAGCCTAAAGTTATCTCTTAGCATTCTTTCGTTTAGATTTCCCAGGCCTTTGATTCTTCTTTTTATTATTCGGCTTGAAGTTTTTAGTCTTGAAGTCAAATGGTTTCTTTTTAGCAGAGCTGTTGAAGCCGTCCATTTGATTAAACGACTCCCTAGTATTTAATTTGGATCCTTTCTTTTTACCACCAAAACCGAATTTCTTATCCTTGCCTGCGCGTTTTTTATTAATTTTGTTTTTCATATCCTTTCCCTTGTTTTCTTTGCCTTTGCTATTGTTTTTTCCCTTGTTGTCATCCAGGAAATCTAAATCGGTAGATTTGCCTTTTCTAACCCTCTTGAGTTGTTCTAACATTTGCCTCTTATCAGCTGCTTGTTTTAATTTTGCATCAGTCTGAAACATTTAATGTAAATATGTAAGTACTCAAGATTAATTAAGGAGTTGTTACAAATATTAATATTATAAAATTACATCAAGAATGCTTGTAAGAATTTAGTGACAAAAAACTTTTAGAGTTTCATATTGGAACTATGTTAGCATTTGTTCTCAGATGAAGTTTTAATTTTCTTCTCCTCCGTTTGGTTTATTTAAGAAGCTTATGTGTATTTCCTTCACATAAATGTTTTAAATTTAAGCAATTTCACAACTCTCTCTCGAAATTAACATTCCTTCAAAAGTGAAATTTGCTAAATCTTTTTTGGGTATCTGGGTTAAAATTAAAATCTGCATTAAAAATAAAAAAGTGCCTAAAACAAGGCAGACAAAACAAGTTGATGCAAACATGTGAGTTATAAATTGCTGTTTGCTACAAACTGATCCATTTAACTGTATCAGGTCCTCATAATACAACCACCAAAATTCAAAGAACTAATGATGGTACCCACCTGAACTCGCTTAGCAATCTTCTTTTGTTCCCGGAGTTGCCTAACTTTTTCAACTTTGGCCTGCGCTGCTTGCTTGGCCATTAGATTCTTGCGAACCTTCTGCATGTGCTCATCTGTCTTGGCCATCTCTGCAAAATAGTCATCTGGCCTGTAGAGAGTAAAATATTGGTTTTGTTTTCATTTATTCAATATAAACGTGTTTAACAACGCAACGCACAATTACTGTTTTGATTGCATTTTGTAGCCTGTTGCATAATGCTTTACGAAATAAATAATTTCTATCTTTCTTTCTTTCTTTAAAATAACTTAAATCATAAAGCTTTACATACATCTTATTGGTTTATGTTTATGGCCGCAAGCCGGTTAGCCTCAATACGGGAAAAAGAAAATAAATACAAATATCTCATGACAAAAAAATAATACAAAATTAACAAACATTATTGCTTCTATTTTGATAACTTAGTTTGCTATAGTCATACAATCATAATCTAAATGTAGTATTGTGCAAAACAACAAGCGAAAAAGCCAAAGCAAAAAATGTGACCAATTTTTAAACAGCCAAACCAATCCACAACATGTTTGATTAGCATCAATAGAGGAAAATCAACAAGATTTTTCTTTACAGATATTAAGCACATGGCTATGTGTAAAATTTCATTATTATTAGGTAATAAGGCTGATGAATGGTTACCGTTTTGTAGGAATATTGAGATCTTTGAGTCTTTTAATGCCATCCATCACGGCTGCCTGGGCTTGTCGGTGGATGAGGTTCTCTCGCTTGAACTCATTCAGCACTGGATCCTGAGCCGCATCATATGCTTGGCTACCTCTTGTATTCTCTTTAATGTTTCTGAAAAAGTATATTTCATTTTTATTATTATCATAATTTTGAGGTATATTTAAAGTTTTTAGCACAGTCTTTTTTTATGAGTGTACTTTCATTTGAATGATTGACAAATTACACAAAAATTGTATTTGAGTCAATATACTCCACCCAAAAAGTATGTCATCACGGACATAAACATTTTTAATGCAATGACTACTCAATGTAAAGTAAAATATGAATAGAGAGTACCCGTTGTATTAAAAATACCAAGTCATGTTATTATTGTATACATAGCATAATATGATAATTTTTGGTGAATTTTATAGAAAGATTGACTAGATAATGTGTCAACAGTATACAAACTTTCTCCTTTGTGCTGTCTGCTCAATCTGCATGGCCACGTCCGGTGCCAGGGGCGCCACGGTAGTGACGAGATCCAACTTCTCCACCCATGGTAGCCTCAGCTCAAACTCCTTTAACTTGGCTCTGAGGTCTGCTACATTATTCACATACTTCTTCTCAACTTTTTCTATTTCCTCATTAAGGCCAGGCTTTAGCAGACCCTTCGCAAAGGCTTCCTGTAACTGTATCAATGAAAACTATGTAAAAAAAACATGTTGTGGTATTCAGCTGTACTAGCCGTCACCAAAGTTCTTATGACTGTCTTAAAGCCCCCATCTAATAATAATAAAGTTTCGTCATTATTACTACACCACATAATATTAAAATCGTGCCAGCATCTCATAAATGAAGCACTTATAGCCTTGTCTGTCTTGTCGTTCGTTTTTAAAGGCTTATGTCGTTCCTATAATGATCGATAGAGCTAAGCAATAGCAGTCATTATGCCATGGCGGAGGTCTTCGGGCGGCATGAAAACTTCCGACATTGGAGCAGCGCAGTGGAGTATTTTATAGGCCTCCTAGGATGAGAGAACTGTGGCCGGTATCTTCTAACTTTTGTTACTTAAAGGGTCATTTGTGTTTGCCACTTACCTCTTCGTCTGAATCGATTTCAGTATCACTATCATTCAAAATAAAATCTGTTGTCATTTTGATCTTCCCTAATCACGTTTTACATTTACTTCGATCTTAAAAAAGAATGTAAGGAATTTTGAAACAAATGGTAAAAATCAAAACATAACCTCCAATCTCGAAAAATAAAACGTGCAAAGCAAACCGGCAACAAACGTAGTGATCTGTGATTCTCTGTCAACTCTGTGGAGTGGACTGCAGTGTTGCAAAAATGAAATGTCAAAAATCGGTAGCATTGCCAGCTAAAAATCGGGAGAAATCGGGAGATTCTTAATCTGAATAAAGCAAGAGTTATTTTATGTTATTATCACAATAATTTTTGTTTATAAAAATAATTTATTATTCATTTACATCTTCGCACCATGTTACTAGCCATTTTTGCATGTCTTTATTTATATTAAAATTGTAACAAGTTTGATCATCGTTCGATCTCGACTGCGCGACCCAAGGTAGGGTAATATATTTATCAGTCTATGTATGTTTGTTCCTATGTGGCATTGTAGAGATCAAACGTGTTGACCGATTTTGATGATTCTTACGTCAATCGATTCATTTTAATCTACGCCAAATTGTCAAAATGTAAGAAAAAATATGCTAACGAACTAAGTGGGATATCGTTGAATAGGTATTCAAAAATTATATTTAGGTTTCCTTCCCAATTTTTCATTTTAAGTAATAGTTTAGGATATATAATGATTCAACAAGCATTCTTGCTAATTTATTAACTCCCTTAATGAAATGACATTATTGAGAATTTTACCGTCTTTTAATCCTAATAAAGAAGTCAAGAAGTGAATCCTGAATAAAAAGTGTAAAATAAAAAAGTTATTAAATAACACAAAAAACACGACTTCGTATAAAATACTAAAAATGAAAAAACAAGCCCAGTAGTTCTGTTAAGCAGTCGGAACCCATTTTTCAACCAATCACATCTGCCCAAAGAGCCTTGTGAAATATAAATGGCTGCTAAACTACTTGTTGTTGCTTGTTTTTTCATTTTTATTATAGCATTTTATTATGTACGCAGTCGGGTTTTTTGTGTTTTTTTAATATTTTTTTAATAGACCTAATATGGCAAACTCAAAACTTTGAATAAGTATGAACAAAAAATATTTTAGAGCATGACTGTGTGAGCCATCACCACGTTTTATCTACCTACGCGTGCCCAAAATTCTTCTGTATTTTCATTGAGTGACTTAATTTCTTTTGTATTTTGTATTTAGAACATTATTTTCTATTTTTAACTTTAAATATTATGTTATTGCTAGATTATGCAAAAAATCGGGAGAAACGGTCGCTAAATCGGGATATCGGGAGACGATAGCCAAAATCAGTAGATCTCCCGATAAATCGGGAACTTTTGCAACACTGGTGGACTGTGCCTCTGATGCCCCGTTTACATGCGCGCGCGAGCCACGAGACTTTCCGCGAGACCCACGCGAGCCCGAGTGTGTAAACAGGTAGCTCGCGCGCGCGTGTCGGGGCTCGCAGGGCTCGCGTCGGGAGCGGTTTTTTGGGCGCGTGCCAAAGGGTCTCGCGCGAGCGCTCGCGCGGTGTTCACACACTCGCGAGCTTCATTCAACAACGGCAACTAGCGCCATACGTACGTGTTCTATTGGATTCGTATTTTTCGAAATCGTATTAACTTTTACGCAAAATTATATGAAATAATAAAATATGGTACTGAATGATAATAATAATGAACCTTAAACCACTAATAATAAGACTTCGTATATTGAAACTAATATTATAAAGAAGAAAATTTTGATGTTTTGTTCCTTTGTTTGTAATGAATAAACTAAAAACTACTGGAAAGATTTCAAAATTAGGATGCTCTTTTATTTTAAAAATAAGAATCTGTACGCAAACCGAACAGACACTGAAAAAAGAACAGAAATTAAAACTCATCATTCTAATTTCTGCCCCTTTTTAGTTAAAAAAAAAAATATTTAGTTGCTTATTGCACTAAAAAAAAGCCTAATGTACAGAAATCTACCCGTAGTACAATCTACATTGAGTATTTTGCCTATAAATCATGGTAGAAAGGTTTCATTGACTGGATGACGATGTATTACGTCAACGTGTTCCATCCTTGAACGTTCGAACGCATCTGAACGCCGCGCGCGTAGGGGGCGTGGCTTACGGATGAGCCAGGAGATGGTCTGCGAGCCGCGCGTGTAAATGAGCGGTGAGGTGCAATGCTATTATCTATTATTCATAGATATAGTACATACCTATGCTATTATTATATAGTGCATAGATATAGTACTTGTATAATCTATGGTGCAATGCACCATCAATGCACAGACAAAGTACTCTGTGCTGTGGCACTGGCACAGAGTCACTCATGCATGGATAGACTACTCTATCTGGATCACTGACTTTGTAGACGTAGTACCTTAAGATCGATGACGTCATATCAGAAGGACCATTTTTGTATTGTGCCATGTTCTCCAAAATGTTTTCTATTGGTAATTTTTCTCGTGGCAAAAATTAAAATATTGAAATAATACTTTAGTGAATCAGAGTGGGTAATTGGTATTGGTAATTTTTCTAGTAGCAAAAATTATAATATTGACTTTAGTGAATCAGAGTGTCTGATTTACTAATGTACGAAGTTCCTAACTTTTGTATGTGTACTGGATTCGGCCCGGTTGAATTAACCGGTCCACTCCTGATGACATTGTGGTTATAGGTCCCGATAAACCAGGGGTCCCCCGGACCCCTACCGGAGTCCCTCCTCGTGTAGAGACAACGGCATTTTGTACCGGGTTCAGTTGAAACAGGTCCACTCCCGCTGACATTGCACACAAATCGGCCGGGTCCTCCAGGACCCGCCACCCAGTCCGCGTGAAGCTGTAAAGGCCAATAGGGCCAACAGCAAGTGATCATTCAAAAAAAAATGGATTGCCATTCTCCTGCGAGCTCAAACACGACACGATATAACTGCCGGGTGCCGGGTGCTGGCTGCTTCGAAGAGGGATTGCTTGAAGACTGATGAACAGAGGAACGTGCAAAATGCTGACGGACTGCGCTTCTCTTGTTTCTAAAGAAGACGTCATTGGTTTTTAGACAAGGCGTCAAAACAAATATATTTCTCCTGAGGTGTTTTGTTTTACTTCGCTTGAAATAGAAGTTAGGTTGTTGTATTATTCTTTCCTATTAGATTCTAGGTAGCATTACGTTAAGGTAAATATGTAGGTACGTTTACTTGGTTTTCAGAAGGTATTGGTAACTGCGCAAGTATTAATAGAAGGTACTCGGTAGCTATAATGATAGCTGCGTCAGGCAGCTACAATACATTTTATTAGAATTTCTTCAAAATTACCGAATTTAATTTATTGCATTAAGAATAAATTGAAATTTAAGGTACACAATTACTGTATATCTGTGTTATAATTATATGTTATTCATCTTAGATGTTTTTATAATCTTTATGAACACGATAGAAATATTATGGTACTTATGTTATGACGTCATCCATCCACAGGTACCTCTACAAAGTCAGTAATCCAAATAAAGTGAATCCATATCCACCCCATGTCTGTGCACCCCAACTAAGCACACTAAGCTCCATCTGGATCACAGACCTCGTATAGTCAAATCTATACCATAATTCGAGGGACTACTTTGAATAGATAGGGCCCCAGCGGTCAGCTTCAAGCTTTCCATGCCTATGAAATTTTTTCATGAAATATCGATAAACTTTATGTCTTTTTATCTTAGCAGTAGATTTAAAAATCGGAGAACATTATGAGCTATTATGAGAACACAAAATTGTCATTATAAAATTTATGGGTGTTAAATTACGTCCAATTTTATTTTGATCGCATCTACAAACAGACATAGACAATCATAAAGATGAAAATTTTATTGCTTATGATCAGACGTAGAAAAAATAAAACATCAAACCATAGTAATGTATCGTTGAATATCTTTAAAAATTAATTATTGGCATTGTATTAAAAATACAAATAATTGGCACTTAAATAACTTTGTTTTATTATTTTAATAATATTGGTTTAAATTTATTCAAGGTTTTCTAACTATATTACAATAAAAAAATAAAAGAGTAGTTATTGACCGGATGTACAAAGTATTCCGACATGTTTCGTGAGACCCCCCGTTGTTTTGTATCATGAAAATGCAATGGCCGCCATCTTCGACTCTTGTGAATGTTTTGGTCGTAGTTTCGCACTTTGAGGGCTATTTCGTATGTGCTATGAAATTATTTGATGGAAATTGTTTCGCTACTTTGTAGGTGTTCTTAATTTGTTTTCAATAAGGTTAGTACCACATTCTTTATATATTTTGTATAAAAGTGTTTACATCTGGATTTCGTAGCATAAGTACTGTGATGTTGTCATTTTCTTCGGTTTTGTAGTACATTAAATATAATTTGGTTAAATAATTAATAAAATGTTGAATAGTTGTGTCATTATTAAGATATTGAACATTTATAAATATACAAACCTCATTTTTCGTATGTACTTATTTTACACCTCTTTGTTACTAAGCGGGATTAGCCGTAGCATTTAATTACATCTTTTAGCAAAATTTTCAGCTATTTTGACCACAATAAGTTATACTTACAGGTTCTAGGTTAGTGTTTACTTTTTTGATGTTTAGAGACATTTAAGTTTTCGTGCTACAATAATGGCGGCAGTGGATTTTAACCTATCCGCGTATTTAGTGATTTTGATCAAGTTAGAAGCGTTGAAATTAGTTTATTCCGGTGATATCCATTATATTTTCTCCCAGGAATCGGCATAATGAGACTTTCGATTAGATTTCTGGAACAATGACCCCGACTGTCATATTGTATTTTGTGGACTAAAAATATTTTCGTAACGTTGAAATGGTTGTGAATCGTGAGGATCGTGAAGATGGATGGGTAAAAAGTCTATTTTCGATTGCAGTTACATGAAAAAAACTTAGGAGGGCAGGGTGCACTCCGAACCAACATCTCGGGTTTGACCCAAGATGATATTCCCAGAATGTCAGCTACTACAGAGTATGAATCTGTGGCCCAGCGAGTGAGTACTAGATTCTGAGTATTCATATTCCATAACAGAATTATTTAAAGCTCTCCTAGAGTGCTGTATATATAGGCTTAAACATATCACTTAAATTAACCATATTGTATTAAAATAAGCAGTGCTATTTTTATTACATTTAAAATACACTAATTTTCTTATAGAAGCAAGATAAGTAGTCTCATATTTGCTGTGCTCAAAAATTCTCTCACTTTACATACAGTTTTCATGACAATTCCATCTCATTAAACAATCCTTTCTCTAGAACTATTGTAACAATTACTGTTAACTTATTCTGTAATTGAAAGTGTTGTGGTAAAACAAGTGAAAAATAGTTGGTGTTTAACAAAACAGTGCTATGAATAAAGTATTTTAAAATAATGTTGTATTCATTACACCTTAAGTTTAGTAATAATTTTGTATAATATATTGCAAGTATGGTAAGTCATATTTTGAATTTGTGTAACTGTGTAAAACCATAAGTATTTTAACATTCAAATATTATACATGTTAATTAATGATAAAATTGATTAAAAATGTATACTAATGTATTGTTTAAAATTGTTTTGATGTCTACAACAAATTGAATGCTGTTAAAAAGGGGTATATTTAATTTCACCAAGTCTTTGTAGGTATATCAACATTTAGTAACATTAGATCATAATAGTAACTACATTGAATATTTTTCTTACAGGATTACGGGCCGGCCGCCTCCAGTGAGAAAATATTTGATCGCCTGTTGGACCGTGAACTAACAAGTACTATGGAAGTACCTGTAAGAACCCCTGTATTACGGGCCGTTCCTGTTTCTCCTACGCAAGGAGACCCTGAACCTGACTCAACAAATCCTGAAAGCATTATTCAATCAGTTCATAAAGTAGATAAAGAAGTAGAGTATCACATTAGTGAGAAGAGGTGTGATGCAGAAATGTCAGTAGATTCCCTATCCAGAATCGTCCGAATAGAGGATTCAAATATAGAAAATGTTGGGCATTTAGCATACCCTATAATTCAAGAAACTGATGATGTCCATGATAGTTATGCAGAGAATGCTGCTACTTTGATTCAAGCCCCATTAAACACGGCGATAGTCCAGAATGTCACAAAACTTCCACAGAACTTTACAATAAATGTAGATGCAGCTGTAGGGAATATTACAGCTATACAAAATGTATCCCCTGATGTTGGAAATCAAACCTTATGGCTGCCCACAATACTCGCAACCACTACGGATACTAAACACGAAGAAGATAGACCGCCAAATGTCTCACAGATCATTATCACAAGTGAAAGCTATGTCAATGATGCGAGTCAAAGAAGGACAAATATTATAACAGAAACAAGTTATATAAGCAGACCAAAAGTGTCTAAAGTTCAAATTCTTAGCAACATATCTATACCAAAAAATTCCAACTATTCACAGCAATATATGACTCCTGGTAAAGACATAACAGCACCGATGTATGGCACCCCAAATCATGTGTATAAGCTCAGTGCAAATGTTTCACAAAAACATGTGAACAACTCTGTATTGTGTACAAAACCACCCAAGAGTCAATCACTAATTGGATGTACTTCATTGTCCCCTACAGTTATAAGCAACAGTCCTATAAAGAATATGTCTTATAGTCATACAATTACGAAAAGCACAATCTTGAATAAGTCATCAAACAAAGTAAATAATGGTGCTAACTTGAATGCTGTGGTTGCAGCAACCACTGGCAACACTCAATGCCATATATTATCTCGTGTTGTCTCGGGACCTAACAAGCTTTCTGTACATTCAGGTCGGAAGTCAGTCAATTCTTTCAAGGGTTCTAAGAATTCACAAGGATCTACACAGAAAAATCAGTCCAGAGGAATAAAGATTATACAACAAACTGGTTCTGTTCACAAATTAACAGAGAATAAGCCTTGGCCTGTTACTAGCGTATCATACAAGAATCAACAAACAAATTATGATGCAGATACAAATGCATCTAAGATTATTCAGAAAGTGGGGAGTCCAACTTCAAATAAGAGTCAACAAACATTGCCATTACAGAAAGTACCAAAAGCCGACCGCTTGGTATTGCAGTCGCCGTGTGGTCCTGTATTGTTATCGACTGGTCCAATCAGCACAAGTTTACCTAAAGGTCCACATTATGTTCAGTCTGGTTCCACACCTAATCTCAGATATGTGCAGACCTATGGGCCTGCTGACAACCAGCTCTCTACGGTTTCCCAAGTTTCTGCCAATCAGCAACTTACAGCACAAATATTACAATCACTAGCTCAACCGAAAATAATGTTGCAGCCTAGTCCTACTCCAGTTCTTCCAGTGAACCATATAATGCCTCCTCCACCTACAATTGTTGAAGTTGAACCCCCTCCGGTAGAAACTAAACCAGTTCATCAAAAAAGGATTGTCTTGTAAGTATTTCATGCCTGATTTAAAAATTTGGAATATTTTACATAATTTGAGAGATTGTAGCAACTTTGTGAGTAACAAAATACACATCATGATTTTGAAAAATTATAACTATAATTCTTGTCTACTATTTGTCATAATGTTTTTTACTTTGTTGTCATAATGTTTTTTACTTTTTTTTTTTACAGTGGCGATAAATCTACGTTGCTGACTGCAGATGATATTGTTGGAATGGAAGAAAGACCCAATCTTTGTGAAGAGTTGCGTCGGTATTCTATTCAAGCTTTAGCAATAATTATGCTGGACCACACATACGCATTGCCAGTGCAAAAGCAGCCTGTTGTTACTACTGCAACAACAACAGTTACGACGGCTACACCAACTGTCTCATCACCCACAATAACAACAACTCCTACCAGTCCATTGAAGAGGACTTCCCCAGTGATAATGACCACTGCGTCCCTATGTGAAATGCCGACCACAGTGCCGACTAGCATAATTGGAACCCCAATTCCTGTTACAACTATTCAAATGGCGGCGCTAACTTACAAACCACAGCCACCACACACCCAAGAAGATGACGCTGCCTCCGTCATATCGTCCGTAGAGGGAGATAGAAGACACGATGCCCCCCAAGGCGGCAGCGACACGGAGACCGCTCCAGAAGGAGAGGAGGAAGGCAAGACCAGATGCATCTGTGAATTCACACACGACGACGGCTACATGATCTGTTGCGATCGCTGCGGCGAATGGCAGCATGTAGATTGCATGGGAATCGATAGACAGAACATCCCGGATGCGTACATGTGTGAACTGTGCCAGCCGCGGCCGATAGACCGGCGACATGCGCGTGCCATACAGCTGAGGAAGAGGGAGGAGTTGAGCGCTCTCGGAGCATCCGACTCTGATTCGTCCGAGTGTGGAAGACTACCAGGGGGTCAAAGACGGAAGCGGTTACTCACGGTCACCACTTATACGAACACCAGTGGAACTTGCGTAACCACTTACAATTCAAACGTTCCGGTTCTGCCACCGTTACCGCAACCTACGTTACCACTACCCAAGCGTGGGCCAAAGAGACCGAAGAAACCTGAAGTGGTGAGAAAGGGAACTAAGAAAAAACTGTCCGAGAAGCGAGTAAAACGCAAAAAGGAAATGTTGTTGAATAGAACTAAATACAATACAAGTCTCTCAAATCAATCTCATTGGCAAGATTCTTATGAGCTCGCTGTAACTAATCATTATAGTCCCGAGTTGAGAGCAAAGATAATGAAGTATAGTAATAAGCTGGGCAACACGCCTAACTTAGCGTCAGCTATTACAGCACATCTATGCACCACGGTACCGCACGCCGGAGGCAAGATTCTTATAGCCACCAAGGACCTAAAGGAGAACGTGCCAGTTATTGAATTGCGCGGAAAGTATATGTTGTCTAACCAACACAGGCCGCAAATACAAAACACCGCTCGAGCGGGGAGTCAGAAGCCAGGTCCATTTGTTTTCTTCTACAGACTGCCAAAGGACAATACCCAAATATGCATAGATACAAGAACCTACGGTAATGAGGCCAGATTTGTCAGAAGATCTTGTAAACCCAATGCTGAATTGCAGCATTGCATTGTCAAAGGTGCTCTCCATGTGTATTTGGTGACCATAGGCGTCATTCAGTCCGACACTGAGATTACCGTCGGTCACGATACTAACGGCAGTAAGCAGCCGTGCGCTTGCGGTAATCCTAAACATTGCAAAGTCAACGGGTTAAATCCCATAGTTCCTCGAAAGAACAATGATTTCTCACAAAGGGAAAAAAGAAGTAGGAATAGATGTTTAAGTTCTTCCTCGCCTGTTTCCCCGCCGCTTTCGTCATTAATTCCGACGACGCCTGTCAAAGACGTTTCGCTCCCTGTAATATCGTACAACATAATGGAGAAAAAATCTCTGATAAAACATGAATTTCCGCCTATGTCACCTATAAAGGATGTACCTCCCCTCAATTTCGAACAGCCATTAAAGAACGAGGTGGTTGAAGATGCTAAACCCGAAATGCAGGAAATAGATTTGTTGGCTAAAGAGGTAATGAAGCCTGAAATAGATGAACCGGATTTCGTTAAACTTGAACCTAAAGATGAAATATTTGAAGAGGTGCCTCCAAAAATTATTGCTGAACCGGAGCCCGTCAAAACACCTAAAAAAGAGGAGAAGGAAATCCTCCCTAAGGAAGAAGTAAATCCTCCCTTCGTTACTGCTCGTAAAGTACCTGTGATCAAATCAAAACTCGAGGAGTTAGAAATCAAGGAGGAATTTATGCCTCTCCCTGAACCGGTACAAGTTTTGCACTTGCCACCGGCGAAACCCTTGGAGCCCATACCGCCCATACAACCCATACAACCCCCACAGTCCCCACCAATCGTAGAGCCAGAGGAAGTAAAAATAGAGAAGGTTGAAGAAAAGAAACCTAAGGAACCTAAAGAGGAACCAAAGGTAGAAAAAGAAAAGATTGAAGAAGAACGTCCGATAACTCGTGAGTTTGTGGCGAAGTCAGCGTGTCACGATCGGTCTTCGCGATCGAGTAGGACGACCTGCGTCAATCAGGACTCCATGGATGATAAGACAGATGACTCGCTAGACAAGATACCCACAAGTAAGGTGAAAGATAAGGAAAAGAGGAAAATGGTAAGTTTACAAAAGTAGTGCTATGTATATCATAATCGAAATATGAGTTTTCTAACAAATTTATCATCTTTCAGACTCGGGAAGAACGCAAAATGGAGGCAATCATGAAAGCATTCGAGCGCTTGGAAAAGGCAGAGCAACGCAAAATGGAAGTAAAAGAGAGACAGAAACGAAGAGAATCTGATCCACATCCCAATTCTATAGATAAAGACGACGATGAAGACATGCATTGTATTTCTAAAAAGAGAAAGAGGTTTGTATAGTTTGTAAACTAGATTAATAAACGATTTACAAACATTTCATGTTTGTCATGTTACAAATTGGACGTATTTTGTAGACGCAAGGGCCGTGCACGAACCACGTCGCAGTCAAATCGGCGGAGGTTGAATTCGGCTGACAGTGACATGGTGACGTCAGGGGACGAAGCTAACCCGATGTCGCCACCCCCTATGCCGCTCACTAGACCTGAACCTATTATGACAGAAACAGAAAGGCAACACGATACTATCAACGAGGTACGTATTACAATTGCTACGAAAATAACGTTCCGGAAGTGATGATTGAATGTTAGTTACAATTATTATATTTGTTCACAGGACTTGGGACTCAGTTCGGCGTGTTTGCTAGTAGAGGCGGCGGTCGGTTCCGTAGAATCGGCTTTCAAACTTCCCAAAACGAAGAAAACTATGGCAACGGAATGGGTAGGACGATCGCCCGAGCGCACGCCCTCCCCATACCATTCGCCCTACAGACCCTCCCTGGTGGCTGCCACGTCCTTGGAGAGCTTAGTTCGAGTGGCGTCCACGATTATCGGGGATTTGAGTGGAGGTCAGGACCTAGATCATGATGACGACATCCACAGCTCCCCGCCTCGAACGCCCGGACGAGAGCGGAACAGGCCTCCTAAGAAAGCCAGGAGAATTACACGGAGCAGTGTCCCAGTAGAAGTACCCGAGGTAGTCACCCCGGTGATGCCCCAACACAGTGCTAAGAAGCGATGGTTGAGACAGGCCATTAGCGAAGAGAGCGATTCTCCGTCCACTGGATTGTTTCCACAAGATACTCATGACTGTTTACATACAAAATCAGGTATTAATTTTGTACATATAATAATTGTTTTATATACTACCAAAAAATGGTAGTCAGTAATAGATGTGCTAAATGTTTTGTATTTGTTTTAGAATCTCCGCCTAATGAAATGGTAACCCCGTTGAAGAAGAGACGATTAGCAAGGGAATCCTTGTCGTGCGAAGCGAATACTATTGTACCTGTAAGTCTAGTGGTGAGTTAAAATTGATTAACTGTTTTTTCAAGTTTTTATGTAAATATTAATTGATTCTATGATCTGTTCAGAACGATAAGTGGAGAAACCATGATGTAAAATCACTTCAGTAACTCTATCTTAAGTATGTCAAAATCTCAGTATCAGTATTATTATAATTTCCCTTAAAAAATTGTTTAGACCCATATTGTTAAAACATAAAAATACTACTTACATTATGAGGCAGCAGTTATAATTATGTTGATTATAAGTTATGTTCAATAATGTTTATTCCACAGTGTCATGAAGATACATCACCAATTTTAACATCTGAAGACTCTCCAGTCAAAGAGGACGCGTTGGCCCTCGCGAGACAATATAAAAGAAATATAATGGACATGTACAGCAGGGACCGAACCAGATCTGACAGCGGCCAGGGGTCGGACGACCAGTGCATAATGGACCCCGATGTCCTCAACATCAAACCACACGATAAGGAGCATATCAGGCGAATCATAGGCGTACCCACGCCCGAAGACGAGGTCCCGCCCGATCTCACCAAGCCCGAGGACATCGCCATAAACAATAACAACGTCGAGCTCGATGAGATCGGCTACAACAAGGTCGTCCCCATGGAGATCGATACGACGGTCGTCGCTCAGTCGAAAATCGAATCCAACGAGAACAGCAACGAAGTCAAGGGGATCGAGAGCCCCGACAAAGTGAACAGCTCGCAGTCCGCCGACACGAGCGGCAACTCGTCCCCCCAGCGCGACGAGATGGACGACATCCAGAAGAAGATCCACTCGTTTCACACCGAAAACATTCTCATCCTCAAGAGTAGGAACAAGAAGCCGCCGAAGGAGAAGCGGAAGAAGGTGAACTTGAACTTTGACCTGAGCATGGTGAACGACCGGATCAGTATTCAGCTGCGGACGGACGACACCGGGGCCGAGGTGAACGGGGACGCGGGTGTGGTGTCGCCGGAGAACATTCCGCTGCCGCCCGTGGAGACCATCCCGCTGCCCGCCACCGAGACCATCCCGCTGCCGCAGGAGCCCAGCCCGTTGACCTTCGTGCTGCCGCCGGAGACCATCCCCTTGCCGGAGGAGTCCACAGTCAAGAAGGCGGCGAAGACCGTCGCGCCGGAGTCGACGGTGCCAGCCGAAGCCGATAAGCCGGAGCCTGAGAAGGAGTCGGACCGGCCCCCTGTGGTCGAGAGGGTCGAAAAGGTCGACCGAGTCGAGAAGGTCGAGAAGGTGGAGCGGGTCGAGAAGGTCGAGCCCACGCTCCCCTTCTCCACCCGGTTCAGCTCGAGCGGCCTGTTCTCCGGCATCTTCAGCAACATGTCCACCTCGTTCAAGCTGGACAGCCCCATCAACGAGAACATCCCCAACATGTCGATAATAAAGAGTGCGATAGATAGGACTACAAGTTTAGACACTAGTTTGTTCGACAAGGATAGGAGCGCGCCGGTGGACGATTTAAAGAGCGTTCAGGAGATATTGACTCGAGTGAACAATATGGACTCTAATAATAGTGTGTTGCTGTCGGGGGTGCTGAAGGGGTCGCAGCCGGCGCCGGAGTCCCCGCGGCCCAGCAAGCCGTTCTCCCCGCGGGCCGACCCCCGCCTCAACCCTCCGCCCACGGACAAGCCGAAACCAGTGAGAAGGAAGGTGAGTGGCTGAGTGCTCTGTGCTATTACTCTTTATACCTCTGTTATGATAGTTTGGCGAGTGTTAGATTTGGTTACAGACTGTTTGGTCGTTCCCTCTAGCTAGATATAGTATTTTATTTGGGACAGAGTTTTAAACGATGTTTTTGCAGCCGACGCCTATATAGAACGAACCAAACTATATACGTACTATTGCCATCTACACGCTATCATAAAGTTGTAATAAACGTCTAACATTTTCCACTTATCTGTAATAAAACCCTAAGCAGCTAAACCTTGCCTCAAAACAGAACCTAATTAGAAAAAATGTGAATAGATATAAATATTACAACAATATTAAGCGAAATACATCATTACTTTTGATGTTGTTTCTATTCAAATTTGATTGTTAATGTTTTATTGTTTGAGCTGAGGTACAGTTTAACCATGCATACATAATTATGTAATCTACATAATGTTGACATGTTGTTTCTGCCTAAATGGAATCGGAGCGAGGCGAAAGATTAGATAACTCCGCTTCGAGTAGCCTCTGTCTACTACATAGTTGAGTGAATTTTTTTTATGTATGGTGTGGGTACTGTCGGCTGTGGATATCCCTAACACCAAAGACAACAGCTAACTTAATTAAATGTTTATTATGGATACACCTGTGAAATCTTACTGACATTAAATAACAAACTATTAAAATGTTTATAGTCTGTAGCTCCGATAAAGTTATATGAAAATTATCTATTATATTAAGATATGATTACTTTATCGATTTTTAATAATAACAATGACGGACACGTTTTATAATATGTTATTGCAGTTCATAAATAACATACGAATTCGTGTTATAAAGCGTAAAATGCAGTAGAGACGCTGGATATATTCAGTTGATTACAATGCGTTTACTTTACCCAAAGATCAGAGGTTACGGAATTACTGTTTATGTTACTTTTGCATTTAACTACATCTGATTATTTAACACCACATGAGTGAATAAGTATTGACTTAAAAACCGATTGTATTTTTATTATTTTAAGGTAATAAATAATAATAATACATTAGGATGGGTCAATTATGTATAAGATGGTGTGCGTGGATGGCCAAATTCGAAACTATGAGGAATAGTGAAAAGTGGTTAAAGGAGTCTCGGGGCCGATTTAGATGAAAACTAAAACTGCATCATTAGATTTTTGAAAAATTAATAACCCTGGCCAGGAATCAAACCCGTTGATTCAAAAAACTAAATGTATTCGACATTTGCTAGTAGTTATTATTTTAATTGATATAGAAAATTAAAACGTGAGCGATTCTTTAAAGACATTTTACAAGTTAATTCATTAAAACCGTAATTGGATAAGTACTTATTTATTAATTCAACACGAAAAAACCAACAATTTATTGATCATATAGGATTCCAACTAGCGAGAAACTAGTAAATGAAGCATTCCTTTTTCGTAGAGCCCAAGTTAAACAAATGTATGCAAGTATTGCAACATTCTGTCTTTATCTAACATGGAGCGAGCTGTTTTGTTCATCAGGGAAGTGTTACAATATCCTAATTTTATACCGCCCACGCTGTAACCCACACGTGTGCACTCGCGCACAAAACTTAATAATGTCGTTTATGTATTTGGCCTTTGCATTTGATATTTATTGTAGAGGTCGATGTCTTTATAAGTTAAAGTCCACTCCTGAGATTCTGAATAAAGATTGTATGTGTGATGTCGGTAGCATGGACTCATCACAAATAGTTGAAATCAAAAATCAATTAATTAATTAACAACAAATAAGGCTGGGATTTACCAGACATTTTTCGCTAGATAGGAAAGGAAACTCGTTACCAAAACCATCTGACCTACATGAGTACAGAGGTAGTAAAAACAGGCGGCCCATTATGAACTTCAAATTCGTATTATCAAAGCGGTCACGTGACACTTTAGCCAATCATACGTCGTTCAAAAGATATAATCTAAAATTTTAACAAAAAAACTTACTTCAAATGAAGTACATCCTTTCCAATAACAATAAAAAAGAATCATCGAAATCGGTTGGCGTGATATTGAGTTATTCGTCCATTTGTCGCGCACATACCTAATGCAAATTTGAGACCTATATGGTTTTCTCAGGGATGCCATTGTCAGATCTTGCTCAAAAAGTGGGACCATTTGACAAACACCAGCTTTCGATTAAAAAAAGAATCATCAAAATCTGTTCACCCAGTTGAACGTTCTGAGGTAACAAACAAAAAAAAAGAATGTCCAATAGAGAACCTCCTCCTTTCTTTGAAGTGGGTTAAAAACCCGATAAAGGAACCTGGAACGTGAATGGTTTTTTAAAAGTTCTGAATAGGCCCGCAGATCACCGTTCACAGAACTACATGGTCTTCATGGGCGATGATACCCACTTACTATCAGGCGGCGCGGCAGGTCGTTTGCCTCCTACTTATATAAAAAAATAGTACGTAATTAGTCACCGTCTGACTTGAAATTAGATGGTGATACTACACAAATAAGATTTTTTTGCAACCATTCTAAAAACGCATCTAACATGTAATGTTTACACAGCTCTCTATAACGGAATACCGAAAACGGCACAAGGGGGCGCCTCTGTCGGCGGAGGCGTCGCCAGCGGGGTCGATGGGGGACGCGGACGCGGGCCCCGAGTGGTCGTCGGGCTCCTCGGGGGCTTCGCTGTCGCCGCAGCGGCTGGAGGCGGCCGCGGCGGCTGCCGTCGATGACCTAGAGCAGAGGCTACATAAGGAACTGTCCACTGCGCATCTGCCCAAAGGTGAGTTTGCTTGTTTTTGTTCATTGTCTTTTTAACGTGCTGAGGAGTTTCTTTACGGGATTTGTTATCTATGGAAAAGCACCTTTTCGAAATATAGGTAGATTAAAAAAATTCGTGTATAGGTGTATCAGTGATACGGGTACCTACATGAATAAATCATTTTGAATTTTGAATAATTAAAGTAACGAAACTCTGCTAGCACCTGGTTATAACTTACAGCAACGGAAGTGCCAACTACGGCAGAGTCAACAATACAAAACGTTTCATTCCCGCTGAAATGTATTATTGGGATTATAACCGGTATTGGAAAAATAAAATTGGGAAATGGGCAGGATGATGATGATAACCGGTATTGGAACCCCGGACTCATTAAAGTTCTAATAATTAGGCCACGTCCTTTCATAAAACATACCTTAAATAAAGGTTTATGTAAGCTGAACCTAGCAAAACAAGTTAATGCGATAACACTGCATAATATCAGGCAACTTCCCTAACACGTAATAGAGCGTAGCTTCAGGAAAAGTAATTATTTTGCATGTTCTTCAGTATTAGCGCAGTTTGTTCACGGGTTGCGCTAACCTTGACTGAGTTGTGACGTCACAAGAGTAGACGTGCATCTTTCGACGGCTTGCGAGCGCTTACAAAAAGCACTTGGAATAAAAAAATACTACGCAGTTGTTTTAATATGCTGCGAGCCATTCATATACTGCTAATGTGATTATAATCTAATTTTATTACAACTTAACGCGCTTAGAATGTCGAACATAAAGAATCATATCGCTCACCTAGTAATATAATGGCACATCTACAAAAAATGCGAAATTGAATTTATATGTTATACGTGTTTAAAAGTGCATAATAATACATAGTGGTAAATATGTATTAGTGTCTATACTAGAAACCAAACCCATACAATCTGTAAAAAACGTAAAAAGAACCCATAAATTAATTTTAAACATTTTTATAAAATTTTTGATCTTCGTTTCTGTAAAATGCGACAAACGTAGATGTGCCGTTGTATTACTGGGTGAGCGGTATAGTGACGCTATTTAGTTACTACTTTAGCGTTATCCAGTGAATCAATTATTCAATTGGTATTCTTCATGGGTACAAAGGCAGTCCGCAGTCTTAATCGAATGCATCCGAGTGTACAATTGTTATGCGGCGTACTGATTGTCAAGGTCACTCTGATACTCCGATACAAAACCGGTTTAACTTGTTAACGTAAACATTTATAATACCGTCGGTATGTACGTCACAGTTCGCGGCTTGGTTTGCGTGGAAGTTCCTTCGGAGCTTACCGCTTAAAATGGGACGCCTGACGATTTCTCTACCACGTAGGTATCCACGTATAATATAAGTCCTGGTACATGCATCGTATGGAGATGTAAGAGTATAAATGACATTATACTGGCATACTCACACATCCCAGTCCATTCAATAATCTAATAGTCTGTCTTCAAATTATACAGACCAAATTGACATTTCCTGAGTGATCAAATTCCTGAAGATTTTAAAATAGTAATTCAGTAAAGTAAAATCTGTAACTATCGATATCAAGTACTTATGTTCCGTTTAATATGAGTGTTAATAGTTTTTCAGTAAAACCTAACAAGTTTTATTTTCCACATGAAATATTATCTTATTGTATTTTGTATTACAATAGGGAGTATTCTATAATCATAGTTCACGATGTCGATCATTTTTTATCGTTTCTCTGACAGACTTAGCCTAGAATTTTCTAATAGTGCATGGCCGTCTGTTCAGGTGGGGGTCAGTATTTCCTATTTATATTATGTTAGGAATGCTCGCCTATTTCAAGTTAGAAATAGGTAAGGAGGTAGCGTCTACAGTCGAACCACAAGTTATGCAACTTATCAAAACGTTATGGTCTAAGAGCCGTTGAAGAACGACCTTCACCGATCTGATAACTCGATGGGACATATTTTTTATCAAATATAATTTATAAACAAATATGCCTATGATAACTTGCCTGTCGAAAAGTGTTCATACCTATTTTTAATTTAATTAATTTTAATCAATTTTTTTTCGTCACTTTCACTCATGTGATAACCGAATGAGTTTTATCTTAATTGATAGTTTTTAACACAGAGAATATGCTTAGGTAGGCTTGCCTACTTATTTCGGTTCATGGCTACCTGGCAAGTAGGTGTGAACAGGTGAGAAAATATAGGTATTTACACCGATCTGTTAACCAATTGAAATTAATATCATAGGTAGATATTTTAATTACAAAACCAATCATATAGGCTTGCCTACAAAAAAATGTTCATGAAATAGTATTGCCAAGCTGTAAAGGGTATAGCCGGATAGCCTTGGGAAAAGTACCCCAACACCTTGGGGTTCGAAACTATGTCCAAATGATCCTTTATATAGAGATAACATGATGTACAAAATTTCACCCCCCCACTACCCCTCAGGGGGCTACGGCACTCAATTAAACCGAAAATGATTTTATTTTTTTTCTCCAAATCTATGTAACTGACGCAAATCAAATTTTGCATAAATGTTGTGGTAACTTAAAGTAATAATACAAAAAATCAAGAGCTCTCTAAGTACTCCCTATATTGAAAAAAAAATAATTTAAAAAATTGGAACATCCTGTATAATGATTTCCTTTCGTGGTAAAAACACCATTTTTTTCCAAATGTGTATCAACATCCAACCTACGTAATCTCCAAGTTTGGTCTGTCTAACAAAGGTGGAACACTACTTTTAGTTCTACTAAAGTTTTAATGCCTGCTTTATAAGGGAATAGAATCCCACGGTTTTATTTTTTTCTCCAAATCTATGTAAGTGATGCAATCCAAGTTTTGCACAAATATTGTGGTAACTTAAAGTAATAATACGAAAAATCAAGAGCTCTCTAAGTACTCCCTATATTGAAAAAAAAATTAAAAAAATTGGAACATTCTGTATAATGATTTCCTTTCGTGGTACAAACACCGTTTTTTTAAATGTGTAATTAAGGAAAATATGATAAATCTTTTTACTTATGTGTCATAATACATAATTCTATTAAGATTACATTGTATCTGTGACAAGTCTATAGATTCAATAAGTATCACGGGGTAACGAATAATTATAGCTTTATTAAAGGTAATAATAACGGTAATTATAGCTTTATACGGAGGAGGCTCATTCGACGGAGTTTCATCATACGGCGGAGATTCATACGGGGCCATACGGAGGAGGCTCATTCGACGGAGTTTCATACGGCGGAGATTCATACAGGGCAGGCTCATGCGTCGGAACCTCATGCGGCGAATGGTCATACGGAGGAGGCTCATTCGACGGAGTTTCATACGGCGGAGATTCATACAGGGCAGGCTCATGCGTCGGAACCTCATGCGGCGAATGGTCATACGGAGGAGGCTCATTCGACGGAGTTTCATACGGCGGAGATTCTTACGTGATATACAGTGATAGCATAGCGGTTAGAACGTTGGTCTCTCGAACGCGGGGGCACGGGTTCAAATCCTGGCACGCACCTCTAATTTTCAAATATTATGTGCGTATTACTAGTTAATTATCACTTGCTTCGGTGAAGGAAAATATCGTGAGGAAACCTGCACACCGGAAAGTTCTCCATAACGTTCTCAAAGGTGTGTGAAGTCTACCAATCCGCACTTAGCCAGCGTAGTAGACTATGGCCTGTACCCCTCACATTGTGAGCGGAGACCCCGAGCCCAGCAGTGGGACAATTATGGGTTGTTGCTTTGCTTTTTTTAGCTTTATATTCGTTTTTGTAAAGTATATTGTTATGAGTCAACTGTAATATGATGTTTATTTTAAATTGAGTTTAATTTTTTTGGTAATATATGTCACCAATCTCAAATAAGTTTTACTTCAATCGCGCGTAAAGATTACACGCGCACATTTTTTTTTCTTATCCATCCATTTGCCTCTGTTAACTGCACGCCAAGTTATTGACTATCGTGGCGGATTTTATCTATAAATTAGATATTATTTCATCCGCGTTATTAACGTCGCTAAGGAGCCTTTTTTCATATTTATTATTTAAAAAACAAGCAATTTTACATAATGTACCGATTTTAGGTAAGATTTTACTATCAACTTTAAGGTCGAGTAAATGATATTTTTGTTTAATTATTCCATTAACAGATTCTTCTAACCATCTTACTTTGGTATCGAGCTACGATTGATTTGATTCTGAAGTATCAAGCTGTGCTCTACTTGTATTCCCTTATAAAGCAGGCATTAAAACTTTAATAGAACTAAAAGTAGTGTTCCATTCCACCTTTGCTAGACTGACCAAACTTGGAGATTACGTAGGTTGGATGTTGGTTTACATTTAAAAAAACGGTGTTTGTACCACCAAAGGAAATCATTATACAGAATGTTCCAATTTTTTAAATTTTTTTTTCAATGTAGGGAGTACTTAGAGAGCTCTTGATTTTTTGTATTATTACTTTAAGCTACCACAATATTTGTGCAAAACTTGGATTGCATCACTTACATAGATTTGGAGAAAAAAATAAAACCGTGGGATTCTATTCCCTTATAAAGCAGGCATTAAAACTTTAGTAGAACTAAAAGTAGTGTTCCACCTTTGCTAGATAGACCAAACTTGGAGATTACGTAGGTTGAATTTTGATACACATTTGGAAAAAAAATGGTGTTTTTACCACGAAAGGAAATCATTATACAGGATGTTCCAATTTTTTAAATTATTTTTTTTTCAATATAGGGAGTACTTAGAGAGCTCTTGATTTTTTGTATTATTACTTTAAGTTACCACAACATTTATGCAAAATTTGATTTGCGTCAGTTACATAGATTTGGAGAAAAAAAAAATCATTTTCGGTTTAATTGAGTGCCGTAGCCCCCTGAGGGGTAGTGGGGGGGGGGGGTGAAATTTTGTACATCATGTTATCTCTATATAAAGGATCATTTGGACATAGTTTCGAACCCCAAGGTGTTGGGGTACTTTTCCCAAGGCTATCCGGCTATACCCTTTACAGCTTGGCAATACTATTTCATGAACATTTTTTTGTAGGCAAGCCTATATGATTGGTTTTGTAATTAAAATATCTACCTATGATATTAATTTCAATTGGTTAACAGATCGGTGTAAATACCTATATTTTCTCACCTGTTCACACCTACTTGCCAGGTAGCCATGAACCGAAATAAGTAGGCAAGCCTACCAAGGCATATTCTATGTGTTAAAAACTATCAATTAAGATAAAACTCATTCGGTTATCACATGAGTGAAAGTGACGAAAAAAAATCGATTAAAATTAATTAAATTAAAAATAGGTATGAACACTTTTCGACAGGCAAGTTATCATAGGCATATTTGTTTATAAATTATATTTGATAAAAAATATGTCCCATCGAGTTATCAGATCGGTGAAGGTCGTTCTTCCACGTCTCCTCTACTATTATGCCAACCGGTTGGCGGATGGATCGAAACTGCAAAAAAAAACCCTAACAACCCTAACAAGAAAATGCCCTATTACAAACAAGATAAAGAAAAATCCATTTAACTGTCGTAGTTTAGTAAATTATCGTAATAATTTACTTACTTTTATGTAGCAAGTTTCCCGGGAGAAACGGTGTATTGGTCTACAAGTATGCAAAATTTCATCAAAATACGTTCAGTTTTTTTACGTGAAGAAGCAAGAAACATCCTCTTCATCTTTCCATCCTCATAAACTTTCACAATAAAATTATAATAGGATTTTAAACAAAGAACGCTGTGCCCACAAAGTTGTAAGACTTGTTCGTCGAGCGGTCGGGCGGCTGCGATCGCTGTTCGGGGAAAATGTTTAGAAAAAAAATAAACGAAGCTTTACTTACATGCATAATACATCGGTCGAGAACTGGGGTGTACAATATACGTAGCTACAACGCTAAATGCACACACATTGAGTAGGAATGACGTGACTAAATAAATGATTGATGATTATTAAAAAAAAATGTTTCCGCTTTTTGGGCAGCAACGCTTCGGTGACGACCTTGTTTTGTAGATTTTCATGTAGCTTGTGTACAGTAAAAATATTTCACAGTTGATTTTACAAGGAATCTGAGTATACAGAAATCGGATTTGAGGAGTTTCTTTACGGCTTTTCTTCTCCTCCATGACAAAGCACCTTTCCGAAAAGCTGGTAGATTAAAAAAATGACGTGCATAAGAGTATCAGTGATACCTACATGAATAAAGATTATTTCATTTCATTTCATTTCAATCAGGGACCTAGGTCATAGATAGCCTCTCTCGCAGTTTAATAGGGTACCCTAAGAACTGATAAGGTTGATTGTACTCGAAATTCACCCTCGTAGTTCACCCCAAACCGGTCGAATGGTGACAAAGATTACCCCCAATAGATACCGCATAAGTGAAATTTTCTTAGAATTTGAACTTACAAAATTTGGCAGAAGGTGCGGCTTGCGAGGGGCATCAAAATGCGCTGTGATTGGCTATTTCTAATTCATACTTGAACTTGACGGATCAGTATTGGTCGAAATTAATGTAGTGAACATGCAAATGCAAGTACGTGTTGGCGCGCGTCAGTTGCCTTGTATGCGGTATCTATTGGGGGTGATCTGTAAATGGTGATAACCGGTTGGTTCCGTTCTGGTCTGGTACAGAGAACGGGTCTCTCCTCTTGAGTATGCCTAGAGCATAGTTAGCATAGCCTAGTTCTCCTTTAGGGCCGACGATCATTGGCTGATTGATCTGGTATTGCTCATGTCCATAGGCGACGGTGACCATTTACCATCAGGTGGTCCGTCTGCTTTTTCGTCAGCCCTTCAGGCTATATAAAAGCATACTCCACCACACTGCTCCAGTATGCGTTGATTTTAATCAGTTACCACGCTATAATTCCACTTCTAGAAGATACATTATTATGTCCATAAAGGGTATACAGTCTATTGTATACTATAGCTTATGTTGGTGCTACAGTAGATTCATAATGTGTACATTGATGAGCGATTTGCATGTCGTGCCGCTTCGCCTCCGACAGCGTAAAGGCGTGCGATGGCAGTGATTGACGTTGCTGTTGTCACACTCTATTACCTTTCAACTGTTTACGTCGCGTCTTTCACATGGTATGCACTTTCGCGAAGATACGTTCCGATACAATCATGCCAAGTCGTCCAACACTGCCTTTTGTAGTAGAATTTAGCTATGACGTCTTTGAAGGTTTCAATTGACCCGTGTGGCGCAATGGTTACCATGCCGGATCGCCGCGCCAAGGGTCCTGGGTTTGATTCGCAGCGAGGCGGAAATTTGAATGATGAGTTTGAATTTCTGTTCTTGGTCTGGGTGTGAATGTCCTTGTCTTGTGTGTTGTCCATGGCACCCACGACACAGGGAATCCTAGTGTGGGGCTATGAGTGTGAAGCGTTATTTATTTATTTATTTATAATTGTGATGATCTTTTTTATAATCATCGAATGCAGTGCGGGCTCCTATTATAAAGGTGTTATTTAAGTCTACAAATAAAGGTCGTAGCTGACTTATACGACACCGCTCCCATCCAACCGAAGTATGAGAATTCAAATATAAACTTAAAATCGTGCTCTGTAGGTGCACTTTACAGTAACAACAAAAATTACCAGCCCGCGCGCGGGAAGCAAGCTAACCGCAACCTTGCCACTCAATAGTTGTACCTACAGAGCACGATTTTAAGTTTATATTTGAATTCTCATACTTCGGTTGGATGGGAGCGGTGTCGTATAAGTCAGCTACGACCTTAAATCTAATTATAGGATAGGTGGTTCTACTTTTGGCGTTATTTTACAATTCGGTTTAAAGAACTTTATTGTCTAAAGAAATTACACAATTTCACTTACAATTTTAAAATAAAACAATTTTGAAATGCGCATAGTTTTCATTGATATCTTTTATTTATTGAAATTCATTCATTCAAGAAGTCATTGTAAATTGATCAATACCATTACATCAACTTACATAAACATAAGTTCTATTGATTTTTAATCTTGCTTGAAGAATTCTCCGTTGGAATCTTGAGATTATCGTATTTGGCCAGAAAAGAGAGAGAGAAAGTGTGTTTATTAATAAATACTATGTAGAGTTACTAGATTTCAACCAAAATTTTGTAAGACAGCTGAATACAAAACAGGTATTCAACTTACAATTGAAATAAAGAAATAACCTTACATTTTACACATAGCAAATAGCTTGCGGAATTTCGCAACAACGAATTCTAAATTCAAATCTGACAACATATATATTTTTGTAGAAAATAGTGCATTGTTGTACGTTGTATAAATAGCAGCAAGCCGGCAGTTTTATTGCGAGCAGTGCGGGACGCTATAAATCCACGCTGCGATCGGTCAAGCTATCGTTTATTTTATTTTTGCGTCGCCAGCGGCCGTTCTGATAACGCAGTAACACTCGGCGCGGTGCAATGAGTGTGAACTTGTCACTCTATAACCTTTGTTTTATGTTTGCCTGGTAGTCATGGATGGGCATAGGCTTTTGGATTGAAGTCGAATAGATGATTGTTGGGAACAAAAACCAATCCTGTTTGAATTACACTTTGCGGTCTGGGTTTTGGGCCCGTTAAACGTCGGTTTTCTTTAGAAATTTAAGGCCGGATTTTCGTTTAGGTTTTTCGTATAAAAAATGGGAGAGAAGAAAATTCCTAACTTCAGATTTTAAAGTAAGACCAATGCCTTATACAGAGCATTCGTAGAATATTGTCGTGTAAAGAACGAATGTTTCAATTTGCAATGGTGTTCTTTCTCCTAAAATGAATTCGTCTAAAGCCCTAACCTACCGCCACGCGTGCATGTTGGCAACTTTACGCTATTGAAGTAGGTCGGGCATAAGTTTGCGTATCGTATTTTCCCTCGCCGGAACACGCGTATCAAGTCGGTAATGCATAGGTTTCAAGTTTGAACTAACACCTTCCGATGGGGCCTGTCTATTAATAAATAATAATAAATAACGCTCACACTCGCAATAGGATACCCTGTGTCGCAAGTGCCATAGACAACAAATATGATTTATGTATATTATATACATAAATTATATTTGTTATCACACATACTAGTTACTTTTAAGCATAACTGTTCGTATATTTTTTTTTAACTATCACTTTTTGTGTAATCCGTTTTTGGCCATAGTATTTGAGTAATTAGATTAGCAATAATTGACTTTGTAAACGCTGTTGGATTACCTATTAAATAAATAAATAAATATTCTCATTGTAATCTTATGAGTAGGTACTAAAATTAAACTAGGTTTTATTGTTACATAGCAAAACATAAAACAAAGAGAATATTGCATTTTTGCGTTGTTTTTAACAAAATAAAAAAGGACTTTTCCCTGTCTGCTTTTACATGTTATGCCGCATGCGTGTGAACCGAATTGAAACAGTTTCGTAGAACTAATCGTACATTTTCAATACCCAATCTAGCTTTTTGCATGTTTTGAAACTAAGAGCTTACTGTATGCAATGTTAGTGTTGCAAAATACAGATTTATACGCGCGAGTAAAATGCACAATCTTGCGTAAAGCTAACAGCTTAGCGTACGAGCCCTTCACTGTGTTGAAAGACTAACATGTCTTGATATGCTTTGAACAAATTATACAGACATTAAGCAATGTATATGAATGTAATAATAAAAAAATATTAAAATTGTCTCTCGATTAGCAGGGTGGATCACAAAATGTAGGCAATATCTTGGACGAAATATGTACATATGTAGTTTTTACACAAAAAGTTATGGAACAAAACTGTAACAACTGAAAAAAAAAACAATTTATAAGCGATTTGCTTGTAAGTTTCACATTATATTGAATATGTTACAAGCTTTATCTGCCAACTGTTACAAGGTTACAGCTTGCTATGATTGCCAATTAAACTAGATAAATAAACGACTAATTAGTCTTAAATATACATATAATTGGCCAGTTGTTTAATGATTTGGTATTTATGTGATAAATACATAAGTATTACCAGTAAAATGCAATCAAAAACTAATCTTATACCCATACGGGTCATACGTTATTGCAATAAATGCAATGAAATATATAAAAATAATACATGCTAGTTTACAAGTTTGTCGTCCTCCGCCGAGTGATTATTGGGCGCGTGCCAACTACCGAATGCTTTAGGAATGAGATAATCCAATGCGCATCGACACAGAAAAACATGTTCAAAACAACGTATAGTACGAGTAATATTGAATTGTGGATCCGAACCGAGCCATCCAACTTGTGTAAACAACTGCGTTTAAATTAAACGTCGTATTAAACTCCTCACAATATTATGATGATTTTCGTCTGGACTGGACCCTACGTAATTACTAATTAGGTACGAGGTCTAGTACAAAGTTCCTGACAATGACTAAATGTCTCGATTTCCGTTTGAAGTCAGTTTTCGCATCTTTCGCCTCATTTGTTTACTTGATTGATAAACATGACGAAAAAAACGTAGTCTGAACACAACTTGGTCCTATGGTCCATGGTCCATATTGCCAGTGACAGTTGTCATTTAATATGTAGTAGTAAATTCATCTTTAGGACTTTTTAGTATGTTACTATACACACACTTATATTGCTTTTATGTCGCTCATTTCTTCTTTAATTCACACCAGACGAATTGAATAAACACTCGGTATAACAGCTTTTCATCTGTAAATAATCTTCAAAGTAAACAGTAACATTGGCGTCGGTAATTTTAAAATTTCGCTCGGACTAGGCATGTTGAAATATTTAAGCAGCAATTTTCTACCGTCTGCAACTTTGGATCACTCAACTACTAAAATTTTATGAGTAAAAATTTTAATACTTTGTAAACAGACTGGCATTATAGCATTTTGTTAAGCTGTATTGTATGGCCTAGGATATATACCCCAATCCTATGCCACAAGAACAGAGTGTCGTAAAAGGCGACAGAAGCCGAACCACCTTGTTTGAATGCCCTACCGGTGCCTACCACTACCAGTTTATATATGTCATGAAATGTAATTATCATTACTACTGTTATTATCTATCTGCCACTTGCTTGTCAGCCGCCAAATGAATCGTTTTCCGGCTGGAGGCTTCAGAGAGTAGCAAGTACTGTGACTGAGTAGTAAAATAAATTAATATTCTTAAAACACAGGCTTTTACTAAATTAATGCGTTTTACCACCAATGACTTCATCGCCACTTACCAACAGGTGGGATTGTAGTCAAGCATTAACTTATAAGTTATAAAAAAAACAAGCTTTAAAAATGTTATGCTTGTGCTGTTGGCCTCTGAGCAGTTCTCTGATCTCTCGTCCAGACCCATTACCGCAAAAATGCATTGTCATCAGAACCAAATCAGTTTGTGAAATTTCAACTCTGGAGGATGAGAGGAAGTGGCTCCAATTTAGGTAGCAAGATTTGACCCACAAATATTACAAGAAACGAAGTAACGAATAAAGCAAGTTAAATTAAAGCTTGTAAAACTATAAAACTTTTCTTCCTGAACACTTTACAATACAATCCTTACAGTGAATAGTATTGATAATAAAGCGATGGTCTGACTTTTACAAACTGTTTTAATTTCACACAATAAATGTTAATAAATGTCTTGTGTGTGTGTTGTTTTTTATGCCTTGAGCACCTGGTGGCAAGTGATCACCGCCGTCCTTGGACATTAGCAACCCCAGAGGCGACACCAATACGTTGCCGGTCTTGAAGGAAACGACAGACCCGCATCTTTTGTATCGCGGTTTCTTGATAGACCTACGTATGAACAATTAGTTTTAGGGCACAACTAATATTCTCTTTTGTGGTTATTTGTTTAATCAGCTGTGTTTATCCTTTCGATTTTAATAAACATAGCTTACCGGTTTCATTATAGTTGTATTTCATGGAATGGATTATAGAAAATAGTTATGCTTATTGTTAGTTGTGTGTAGTTGTACATAGTTGTGCCAATGAGAACACTTAGTTGTGCCATACAACTAGTTGTGCATCCCAATGTCTAAACTAAGCTCAGTGTGAACATCGATGCAGGAGGTTTGTTCCACGGTTTACACGTGTTGTGTTGTGTCGTGCAGGTGTGTTCGACGCGCAGCCGACGGCGTCCGAGCGGCAGCGGGAGAACCTCAGCTCACGGCTGCGGCGGGAGTTTGGCCTCGCACTCCCCGACGACGAGGCGGCGCGCCCGCCCACCGACACCGCCGGTGAGTACATACACTAATTACTGTATATTGAAAGCACTCATAAACTCGATCACGTCAGCTTTCAAATAAAAAAAAATCATCAATATCGGCCGGCGTAGAACGTGTCATCTGACAACACATTACGACTGCCCGCACACTACGGGCGTCCCACGAACATACGGCCATCGGTAGCTGTCTACATCGTGCAATTTTACAACAACAGAAGTAAGTAGTTGTCTGCTTTTCCGTACTAAATGTGCAAGGTGCAAGGCGATATCTGTAATTTTTTTTTGGCATGTTCTGTAATATAATAATTTAAGTAAGTTACCGCAATAATAAGAAAATCGCGAAATTGCAGATAACCTTTTTTTACTTTGCACCCATCGATCTGCCCCGACTCCGTCCCTCTAGCAGGCAAAGTCGCTGCCTACTACTGCTGGGTCGTAGGGCTTCGCGTGGCCTGAACGTAGACTGTTCCAGATCCATTGGATGTGCCTAGCGGACAGACGAGCTGTGGATTCATCTGATGGTTGGTGGCCACCGTCGCTGGAAGAAATTAGTAACATCACTACAGGCATGATCGATGCGTTGCCGATTAGGAATGAAGAGGAAAGAAGAAGGGAAAGAACTGTCTCTTAACACCCAGCCGGAACACGACCAGTCGACCAGTCGTTTGGCGATTGACAAGCAAGAGGATGCATTGAAAGATTAATAATATTAATGACTTAAATATGTAATACAGTATTGATAATGTAATCATTAGGTAATTACGCGAATTTCTACAACCAAGCAGGTGGGGCCGGCTTCTGTTGCCTCCTACGACATCGTCGTTGTTGTTCTGACTTTCGAGTTCCAACATTACTGGACATTGTTGTTTCACTAGCACTCACCATAATCAGCCGGACCCACCTTGATGGTAAATGGTCAATATGATCATTGTCATTTGACAACCATGGATATCAGCACATCTTGGACGTATGTAAGAAGTAATAGTATTCATGTAGTGTATGTATGTAACGGATGGTGTGTATGTTTCCAGAGCCGGCGTCGGCGGGCGTGCCGGGCGCGGCGGGCGCGGCGGCCAAGCGCTGTGAGAGGTAGAGGCGGCGTGGGTCTACACTTCCCCCTTCCTCCCCTTTCCTTTGTCACGGTTTTCTGCAAGTACAAATTGTTTTTATTTCCCCCTGTACATATTGTATATACGAGATTTTAATAAAGGTTAGGGCGAGCGTATTGTATATGTATAATGGTATGTTTAAAAGATTTTTTACATATGTACAATGTTTATGTATCTTATTGATATTTATATGGTTTATTTATTATCGATTTATCGATAGCGCGTTTAGGGAACGTCGGCTAGGATTTTTGTACGCATAATGTATAAGTAAATTAAAGTTGTTTTTATTATTATTATTATTTGTTTTTAATTTTTTTAGCGTATACTAGGAAGTTAGGCATCTTTTTAGAGTTAGACGTTTCGGGTGTAAGATTTTAGAGACGTGATCACTACGGAATCGCATTAGCCATTTTAGAGGTTAATTATGTGTCATAAACTAAGTGCTCACCATCACAAGGTCTCGTCGCGGCAGCTGGCTCCTGCTGGCAGAACCCCGAACGCGGTTTCTGATCTTATTTATTCTAATGCACCATTCAATACGTTTCGGCTGGCAATTATACTTTATTATTGTAGCTAGAACTTATGTTCTTATATCGCAGTGATTGTGATCGATAGTAATCATTGCCGCCATGTTTAGTTATTACGGCTGTGTGACATTACGTTATAAGTGCCACAATTGCAAAATAGACCCTAGTACACGGCGTTAGAGACCGCAGTCGAATGCACTCGCTTGAAGTTCGCAGCCGGCGGTGTTCGTCGACATGCACTTGAACTAACAACAGTATTTTTCGTTGGTAAATTTATAATATTTCTCTCTTTTGCATTTGTATGAAAATTGTTACCTCCGGTCGTTAATGTACATAATATTGAGAAGGTTAGAAGTGATATCGACAGTTCTGTAGACTGTACCTGATTGTACACAACAACGAATATATATAAACATGTGAAACTTACCGCTTTACGTGCGCCTACAGCCCAGTGAATAGTGAGGCGTCTGTACTTGCAAAATATTCTATTAGTTATATGTAATTGTAAACATAATTTGGTGTATCGGTCGATAGAAGTTGTACATCCTGGTCGTAGAAGATGTGTGTAGCTTCGACAAGTAGGCCTAATGTGTCTGCGGTGCGTGGAACGTTCTGGATTGTGAAACAACAATATTCATTACAAGACTCATTTGTTCTAATGCTCGATCATAATTTTCTTTGTAAATACTGTTAGATGTATGTATATGTAATTACCCGGACCGCTATGAGATTGTTTCTTCGAAAATTCCCTCGGTTGCAGACCAACGACTGGTCTGATTGTTATTTTTCATCAATCAAATTCTTGTATTGGTTGTTGTTTTTGCAAAATATACAATCTATTGTATATAACGATTATTGCAACACTTGCACTTATACAATCTAAAAAATTAATCTGAAAACAGTTGCACCAATCGTTTTTAACTAAGTTTCAGGTGACAAGTCAATAAGTATCATTTTGTGTTCCAAGCCTGCATAATATTGTTGATTCACTCAGAATTAAATTTGATTGGACACAGGATCCTCGCAATGAAGTATTTTGGGATTATCGTGGCCCTGTCTTTGCTTGGGTTTTGTTAGGTGTGAGCAATAAAGATTTTTATATTATATTACCAATAGATTCAATTTCTGTGAGAGTGTGCCTTTTTTGTCTTTAGATTTTTATATGGATTAGGAATATAAATATATTGTCGTTGTCCTGCATTAACTTAGCCTTTTTAACATGAACTGTATTGTGTAGACAGTTATTTGTGATTTTTATAAGCCCAGTGTGGTCGCCCTCCATCCCAAAAATTTGCTCAAAATTTTGGAATGAGTGGTCAAGTCAATTTATTTGTATTTGGACGGTACTTTGAAATTGGGAGGTATTTTTATATATTGGCGGTAGTATGAAATGTGTTTGGAGTCATTTATTAGTAAATTATTTACGCTGTAAAGTTTGTATTTATAAAGCAATATTCTCATTTAATTGTTTTACACATTTGGCGATATTGTCTTTATTTTATTGTAAAATTCTCAAATCAACTTCGAGGTCCATTAGATGGCCAGTTACCCACGTATCATTTGTGGAACTTTGATCCCCACGATTTCATAATTTATTACAAGTATAAATATGATTTTATTGTTTATTTGTAACATTAATCTACGTATCATTGCGTACATATCTGATGCATCGAACAGCTCCTTTTGAAATGATTTTAATCATAAGGAGTTGCCAGTTAATGTTTGGCTCAAATCTATTTTCCAAACATATTTTAATCAACGCTTGCCTTAAATTATCTTCTCTACTTTCACTTAGTGTAGCACATGTAATATATCTTTCTCCAGTTTTAAAGTAATTAAGTAGTAAGAATTTGTTGAATTATAAATGTTTTAATTCTATCAACCTATATTTCAATCAGTAGCTAGATTTCAGTCGTCATTTTATAACATTTTTAAATGTTTCATGTGTACTCATCGATATTGAGAGCACCCGTGCACAGTTCGTGTGTAGATAATCTGACATATTGTGAGCGAGGATCAAAATTGTTTCTCGAAAATTTCTAAAGTATCATTTAATTAATAACAATAAATTTCCTCGTGTTTAAACATCGCTAATAAAATTTAAATTGTGCAGACGCCCGGAATAGATTACAGGTGACAAATATCTTTATTTTTGATAAGCTTTCAATATGTAATAAATGCGTGTTTTGTAATCCATTAATAGGGTTTCATTAAATAAATACATAATTTTAGTGATTTTTACTTACTGTCATCATGCCTATTGGCTCATAGATTAACGCGGAGTGATTAGGACTCCAGAATTGTGTGAACTTAATTTCACTGTATATGGCAATTGGAATTCTATATTGACTTCCAACTATAGAAACAAAATTCAAATATTTTTATTCAAAATATGAACCAAACCAGGTTTACAAATAGTTTTGACAGATATGCGAAAATAAGTTGGTTCTTTCTCACACGGTAAATCTATTTAAATAATGAGATAATAAAATATACCTCATTATTATTATACGACGCTCGCATCTCTGCCTCGTTAACCTAGGCTATACAGTATACACTCTAGCATAATCATTTTAATTCGTTCACCAAGAAACATCGCATGATGACTGTGTTCACTATCCATTATATTTCTAAATCTCAGAACGGTAACTAAAGGAATAGAAACAGAAAACACATCAGTGTCAATTTTCGCTGTTAACTTGATATTGAATTATACCTGTTCCTAATACAAGAATTGTGATGTCTTATGCTTTTTTAACACCGTTACGATGCCGTAATGGGAAATACTTAGATGGATTTTGTTGGTATTTAAACCCAGTTCTATTGTTTTCATTGTTGTGAGATTTCTCTGGAAAATTGGATAAGATAATTGAAACTGACTTTCAGTTGACAGCTTGAACCATTTTAACACATGTCATGTCATCATCATGTCATGAAGTCATCCAACGTTTGAACATGTTAGATCTTAGGCTTGTGTGGTTTTAGTGCTTTGATATACCGCCTAATGTACATTATGATGTTTAGCCATGTTTTTGTTTTACTAATATGTAATATATTACTATTATTATTGAAATAGTCGCTTTATGTAGAATAAATTATATACGTTTGTGGAAATGAGGGTAGTTACTGAAATCATATGTTACACGTGTCAAGTTGTGTCGGTCTTCCCGCAAATTAATTTTTCCCCAGTGTATTAGTTTGCAGATAATATTATCATTTTATGTTATTTCTATTCATTAGCACTGATTTTATACCATGTTGTGATTTTTTCCTCAATACATCTTCGTCGTTTGTAGTAATTCTCATTTCCAATAAGATTTTTCCATATTGCTGAAAAGTTCTTTGTGTCTTCGCCCAATGTATTAGGGGTTTTATTTGTCCTCAATGTTACAATTTGTTTCGAATTAATGTTGCATTGTAATGAAAATATATTAATTGCGAGGAAATATTAGTCAATCTAGACAATATCATAAATCAATTCTAATGTTTGTTGGAATATGAAATGCCTCTGGAAAGGCTTCTTTTATTAACACGGTAGAAACACAAGTAGCATTTTCATGTTTATTCAATACTTCTGTTGTATTCAATAACGGTTTGTTTGTTAGTCAATTTGCTCACAAATCATCCTTATCGTTGTGCCCTATTGTGCACATGTTGTTTTCCTGACACAACGCGTTTTTTAGATAATAGATTGTCAGTCGGATGACGTTTCGTGCTATACAGACCAAATCTCCGGTTGTAATCGTGTATAAGTCCATCGGTTGTTTCAATGTTCACGCCGATTCAGTTACTGTTATATTTGCATTTCTGTCATCGATTGTTTGATTAACAATTCGTTGTGTCCCGTGTTACATTTAGCTACTTAAATTTAACCCAATCTATGCATAATCATTATAATTAATTAGATTTTAGTCAACACGTTGCAATAATTCGCCTAAAGGCAAAACACATTAGTGAATAGTGAATTATTAACACGAAATGATATTTTAGCCGGTTTTTATTTAATTCTTAATTTATATTATATTATGATTTGTATGTGTTACACGTAGGGAAAGGATTTGTTGAGTATTCTCGGTCCGGTTGTACAGTGTGGTAGGCGTTCGGTGCGGTGCGCGGTGTAAATATATCTCGCAGTAAGTTTGTTATAATATATAATACGGTGTACATTGCTCGCTTTAAGTATGTTGCCGGGAGGACGTTGTGCCGTGCCCCATACATTTATACTGCTGAGTCCTTAGTGCGAGTTGGCATTTTGTATGGGACCGAAGAGGGGCCATCTAGCGGCAGTGAAAATAAAAGCTTCGGTCCCATACAAATTGTAGCCAACTCGCATTTACGTTGCGAGTCCGTCATGTCACGTAAAACTCGCACTAAGGCCTCTGATATTAAAAAAAACTGTAGAGAAGCCGCCACCCGCAGAAATGTCACTTCGAGGATCTGTGATACGTATCGTGCACTGCCCCCCTAGCATATAAATGGATTTGCCAATTATACATTTTATCGATGTACTTCCGTGGCGGCTCTTCTGCTTTTTTGAATAGTACATTAATGGAGACAGTGGGGTGTTCGTATATTTTCTATGGGAATGATCAGACGAGAAAGTTATTTTTGTAAGTAGCGTACATCACTTGCAAATCGTCCGTGATGTGAAAATTGTAATGTAATGAGACTAGATGTAGTCATAAAGGATATATTATTATATGAAACGTTGGAAATCGACGGCGCAGTTGTAAATTGAGCTCGGGTCGAGGTCCGCACACGCCGAGGTAGTTGGAAAATGTACAAGTGAATGTAAACTTTTGAAAGTTTTACCTAAGTATTATTTTTGTAAGCTTTTGTGGCGTGTGCCGCCTTCGATCTGATCTGCATAGTCGCTAGTGCAGTCCACGTAGGTAATGAGGGCGCGGCACGGGGCACCCCCGGCGTTTTTACGTCTCCGTAGAATGTTAGATGAAATCTTTGTGATAAAAAATCCTTTTGAAATATCATTCAGTAGAACGATGTGAGTGTATATATAATATTTAGTGTTAACGTTAAGCAAAAGCCACAATTGTTTGTTATATTTAGTTGATCGATTGTGGTCCGCAGCCCGCGCTCGGGCCGCTCCCACCTCCGACTGTATCCAAATTGTTTATCTTTTAAGGTAATCGATGTAACGATGGAATATTTTGCAATATATTATAAATAATATAATTTTTTACCGTAAGTGGATCGTAACATAGTAGAGCTGTATATTATCCAGATGTCAAATATTATTATTTCTTTCGTAATGTTTGAACTAAGTATGTAAAATTTAAAATAATAATATAGAATAAAAGATGTTATGATAATTAATTACATAAAATCTTTGTTTGAATCGATTGCCTTTTCCTTTTTTTATTCCGAATCCTAATAAAACCTGTTTAATTTTTTATAGCTTACAGGTATTGGTAAGATTTATTTCTCAAATCCCCACTAGTGGGAATTATTTCGTTGTCCATGGGATATTAGCAACACTAAAGACATCACCGATGCGATGCAGGTCAAGAGAGAGAAAAGGAAAAAAAAGAGCAAAATTATTTCTTTACTGTTTTATTTTCCCATTATATGTGAAAAAAGTTAACAATAATTACAATTGTAATATATAATAATTACACATTAATTACTTAATCACACGTTTACAAAGTTTTAATCTACGATACTAATGTCTTATGTGATATTAGTATCAAAGTTGAACATAAAAAGGTTATTAGTGACTCAAATTCAATATACGTTCATATTCGGCATACTCTGAACCCGTCAAGAGGTACTTCGCAGCCCACATGTAGTTCCTGTCGTCTTCCAGCTTAGAGATTAATGTCGCCAGCTTATTGGCGTAACCTTTCAAGATGTGTTCGGGAACCTTCTCTATCATGTTGTTTCTTCTATTCCAGAAATAGCTTATCTTCTTGGCCACGAGAGCATCGTGAAACTCTCGCAACATAACTTTGAATATGGTTGCCACGTCGCGTTGCCAGAACGATGCGTCGTTCAATTCACTGATTTTCCACAAAAATAGCGTCTTGATGTGATAGCTCACTATGTAATCCATTTGTTGTGCGTCGCGTAATTTCTTCAGCTGTAAATGTAAGTAATTCAGTATGATTTGAAGCGCTCATAGCCCTGTGGCTTGCGTCGATCTTAAGTGATCGACAAAGTTAAGCAACAGCGGGCGCGGTCGGTAGTTGGATGGGTGACCGCTAGTGGCAAAAAATTTTTGAGCGTTTCCGTGCTTCGGAGGACACGTTAAGCCGTCGGTCCCGGTTGTTATCATATTATTATGATAACAGTCGTTAAGCCATGTCGGAGGCCCTCGGGCGGTTTGAAAACTTCTGACACTTGGGTTGGCCACTAACCCCTCCACCAATCCGCACTGAAGCAGCGTGGTGGAGTATGCTCTAGGCCTCCGCAAGAGGAGAGACCCGTGCCCAGTAGTGGGCTATTAATGGGTTGAAGCCAGGTATGAAGTGTAAATGAAATGTGATCAAAAATTGTTATACTACTGTAATTGTTAACAATATAAATAAAGGCTTATACACACATACCCTCCGCAGGTTATTTACGTGTCGCGGGTGGCATAGACGACACATATTCTAATAACACCCATGCCCCAAGGTACAAATATTTATCTGTCACATAAATATCTGCTATGTCCAGGAATCGAACCCGGGACCCCTCGCTTCGCAGGCAGGGTCGCTACCAACTAGGCTACAGGGTTCTCATGGAAGATGATAAGTGCTGCGGTAAATAAATTTTACAGGGAAACTACCAGTAATTAATTGCCACGTGTTCGGTATTATAAATAACGGAGGTAGAGCGCATATAACTTTAACCTCTATGGGTTCTCAATTTGACTGTATTTTTTATGTTTGTTACCTCAAAACTTTCGACCGAGTGTGAATCGATTTCGAGGATTCTTTTTTAAATCGAAAGCTCGTGCTTGTCATGTAGTCCCACTTAAATTTGAGCGATATCTGTCGAGTAGTTTCTAAGTTGTCCCTAATTTTGAAGTCTGTTATTTTTTGTCAAGAATGATCGAGTCTAAAGCAAGTTAAGTACCTACTTACCAAACGATTCGCTTGTCGCAAATGATACGAGTCGTGAATGAACTTCTTTTCCTGATCGTGCATTGCGACGCGCCACGAGCGGTTCTCGTCGAAGCTGTTGGCGCCGAACTTGTTGGGCTTGGGCACCACCATCCAGTAGTCGGCCCGGCAATGCGGCGGGATGTCACGGTACGCCTTGCTTGACCCGAGCCAGCGATCCTCGGGGAACCGCAGCGCCGGAACCAAATCCACGTCGAGTCTAAACCCTGAAGCCGATATCCTCAACGTATAGGCCGGCCCGCTCGACGAAACACTAATCGTATACACGTCTCCATCGATCAGAACGCTCGGATACCCATTATACTTCTGGAACTTGTTCAGAGCGCGATCCACTACGCTCTTGAACCACGATATGAATTTCGATCGCAGGATGTACTTCCTCTCATCCAGCCAGAGAAACGCTTGCTTGTTGATGTCGTAGTTGTCCCTCTCTAGGATCTTGAGGTACTGTCTCCCCGCGCGGAGCTGCACGAAGCCGGGGTGCTTGGGCTCGATGACGACGTCGCTCTCGGCGGGGTCGAGTGGGTCCACGCGCAGGTTGACCGGGAGGCCGATCACGATGTCCACATCGAACTCGTCCGGCTTCTTTATTCTCAGTCGGTCGAAGTGGCTGCCGGCGAACTGAACCTGTAATAACAGTTTTAGTATTGCTTAACAACACCATCTGCTATAGCTTTAGTGTAGCTACTCGCCAATAGATGCCAGGAAGAGTCTATTGTAGCCGTTTTTCATTGCCTGAAAACACCGATAAAACGACATTTTCTAAAAATAAATCCTAGCCAGATCCATTTATCGCCCCCGAAACCCCCTATATACTAAATTTCATGAAAATCGTTGGCGCCGTTTCCGAGATTCCAATTATATATATATATATAAGAATTGCTCGTTTAAAGGTATTAGATACGAACGAGAAAGCCTTCGAATATACAGTAGGTATATTATATACTCACCCGGCTAGAGTAACGCTCGTAGTAAGGGTCAACAGATTTCATATTCTCGTGCAGCGGGTAGAACACCTTCATGAACACCTTGTAGTGGTGTTCGAACACCTCCCTCGTGAAGGCGATGTACCTCACGTAGATGTCGTTCAGCAGCGAGTTGAGATTGGTGACCGAAGGCGAGGAGGTAATCGCCAGGCGGGACACTGCACTGTTATTACGAAAAAGTAATTAAATAAAAACATGAGAGGTGTCAAGGGACACCCGGATGGATGGAACGAAGTTCCTTTCGATTTACAGCGCCATCTCTGTACAATTATTCAGAAAGTTGTACAGCGCCATCTCTGTAAAACTCTCTGAATCACTTCAAAAAAAGTGTCGTCATTCGTAAGAATCAAAAAGTGTCGTAATTTTCCGTCTTCCGAACTTCGTTCCAAAACGATAGGATTTAGCATCAGCTGAGCCCGAGCTGATAAATAACTAAGTATGTTGGGTTACTTTACGACATCCTATTATATTTATATGGACATCTTTCCTGTCGGTGCAACGTCCGCGATTTTGAGTTCCTTGCGGCAGGAGTGAAATGGGAGAAATCGTATGGCGGAAGTGTAAAGTAACAGAAGCTAGGAAATTCTTTTGTTTTTTATAAACATGAAAAAAATATTGAAATGGATTATTCAATATTTATTGAAGCTTGTAAACAGAAAATTATAACTACTTTATATTTGAATAATTTTCATAATTTAACAATTTAGGGAGAAATCCCAGAAAAAAAGCAAACTTTCAATTACAGTCTTTGTACACTTCAAGAGAGAAATACTGATTTTGATCTAGCAAAACCACGAAAACAGCCAAAACTGTTCTTTATTCGAAAATGTATTTCATTTAAAATTAATCATGAATTATATTTTATATCTTAGGTAATACTCTTAATCCAAACAACATTTGAAGAACTTACTCATTAATGTTATCCATGCCGCCGCGGGGATCAGCTTCGTCTTCCTCGAATTTCGAATGCTCACTGTCTCTCTTATCGACTTCTGTCTGCGACTGTCCTTCAGCAGCCTGACTGGCCATATATATCCCGCCAGCCAGCGCCGCGACGCCCGCCGCCACGCCGAGCCCCACTGCCCACCACGGAGGGTTGTTATCTTCGGGCTCGTTATCAGCCCTTCTTCGCCCTTGCCCGCCCCGGCCTGCGTTGTCCATCGCTATTGGAACTGTTAAAATAGTTCATAGTGACATAAGATTAAAAATAGAGGGATAAGTTCGGTTTAAAGAACTTTATTTCCCATAAGATTTTTACATCACTTAAAATGAGAAACTTAAATACTAAACTAAGTTACGGTTTGTGTCCGGCATGCATTCTTGTGTGCGTGCGTGCCTGCGTGCGTGTGTGTGTGTGTGTGTGTGTGTGTGTTTATGTATTTGTGTGTGTCTGTGGCATATAGTTCATGGTGAGTTGCGAGTTTTCGACCCTTGGATTGCTAATCGGTGCCCAAATCAAAGGGACACTTCGCCTGAGGTTTGGCCACATTCTATGTAAGTACATAAATCATTGTGATTGATGTTTAAGAACTCTTAAAACTGCTCAGCTTGTAATAATTATGTAGGTACTATAATGCCATAGACATATCACTAATTTAGATATTGTATAGAAAAAAAATCATGTCTGTATTGACGATCCTGTCTGCAGTGAGTCCCGGATTCGATTCTCGACCAGGGCAGATATTTGTGTGACGGATTTTGTACTCGGTTCACGGGTGTTATAGTGACGTGTTCTTTGGGCTTGTTGACATGGGGCTATTTTTGGCGGCCACGGATCTTGAGCGCTCGGCAAAAAACTTCGTGCATCGTAAACTTGAGGACTTGAGGTGAAATATAAAATATGGTCATTCAATTGTCGCAAGACGTGACCGCACGCTCAGAGAACGAATTACAACAAGCACTGCTCTTACGTCACTGGACTTGGCATGGATTTACATATTTATTATTTTTGTATGGGTTTCAATATTTTCAATGGCAGATTGGGGCACCGCGCCGTAGAAATGTCGCCCAGGTCGCTGATAGTGCTAAAACTGGCACTGAGCACAGGTTAAATACAGCAGTATTTTACAGGGTTTTATGTAGTCAGGTATTGAATTCGTCGATATATTAGAGCTGGTGTTTGGAAAACTTGAGGGAAAATTAAACCAACGTAAAGCAGTAAAGTGTAATAACACTTGACTGAATTTAGTTTTCTAAATTCAGAAGCAACTTTAGACGCAAATTAGAAGCTTCTGATCACACTGTCCTTATTTAGTTACTGAATCAATTACCAATTATAGAGCGTTACGGAGTCGGACGTGCCATGTACGAGGATGATTCGTCCAGTATTGTCCGATGTCCGGACACCAAAAAATTGGCCTTTGCAGAACCTTGGCCGTTGGCTTAAATAAAATAGAAATTAAATCTAAAATTAAAATTTAAGTATTTTAATTTATTATTATTTATTAAAATAAAAAATAATTTAACATTAAAACTTTTTTATTCAGGAATACAACACAACTATACGTCCTCTCACACACGGACCACGGTTCCTGTGGCACAGTGGCACGGACATCTAAATGCGTTTCTAATTAGGCTTCTAAATGATTCAGTCAGTCAGACACCATCCTTGTTTCTGAATTTAGGATGCTAGCTTGCTAATCGCAATTATACTTGACTAAATTCAGTAACAACTTAAGACGACTAAATACAGCCAAGCGTAATAAGCGCTTAAAAAAATTGCGACACCTATTTAATCCTGTATCATTATTATAACAGTGTAGGCATTCACATTTTGATAAGTCGGTAACAACAACAAAATATCTACTCACCAAATTCGCCGAAACTGATGGATTGATGGAATATTTAAAATAACAGATAAATAAAATAAAGACAGTCGTGTAAAGTAAATTCTATTTTAAGATCAATGGTTTATTATCTACTTTATTGTATGACAAGACACACGACAAAATGTTAAATAAAAGACAGACACTGTACCCAAGTTCCACGAAACAACTATTCGTATTTAAAGCAGAAATGAGAATTTTAATCAGAGTGAAATATGATAAAATATTGATAACGAATTAACGAAGTAGGTACGTACGAATATTTATATGACTTCAACTTAGGATAAAAGTACTTAACTTAATGTCACAATTCGCACTGCTCTTGGGTCTCGGCACTTTCGTTTTTTATAAGTACTAAAATGTCTATGTTCCGTACTATCCCCGATTCCTTGTTATTTAATTGCCAGGTACAAAAATGGACATTACACAAACCCATAGATATAATATAACATAGATCTGGCATAATGTCATGTAGATACTTAGTTATGGAATAGTTTAAAAGACGAAATAATAAACATAATGGTGTCCTTGTCTAACGTATGAAATAAAAACAATCCAACTGTATACGCAACAGTTTCGCTATAACTGTCTAATTTTTTATGACGTCAGACATGTGCCATGTTCGCCATTTTGGTTTTCTCTCTACTACAATCTAAATTGTGACTTATTACCATAGATATAGTACTCATAGATTTTGCCACGGCGTGGCCTCACATGAGACAGCGCTAGTATACTATACATATATTAAACAGTTATGCAAGAGTTTTTGTAGTGTTACCAGGTTGATGAAATTTCCCATTGAAAGAAAGAAAGAAAGAAAGAAAGAAAATATTTATTTCATAAAGCATTATGCAACAGGCTACAAAATGCAATCAAAACAGCAATTACGTTGTAGAAAATGACAATCCGTTGCAGCAGTGCTCTACAAAAAAGGTTCGCACTCAGCATCATGCCGTGGCGAACCACGGCTACTGGTTTTCAGTGCGACCTTTGTTTGTGTCGCAGCTCGGACGATTAATGCAGTTCGCACAGTTTCTACTCTAGCTATGATCGAATAAACTAAACAAGTTAAAAAAAAAAAAACAAAGAAGGTAAATAATAAAACTATACAAAAATAAATGAAATAACTAACATATTATGTATACATACATTTCAAACTAAACAACACACAAACAAGAAGTGAACATGGTAAGATGTGAGATAAAAATTGCAAGTCTGCGGATAAGATGTCATAATTGAGGCAGCTCAGGTGGAAAGCGAGGCCATACTGGAGCAACCTAATGCCACGAAGCTAATTAGCCACAAAATATCAGGTAAGAAAAAGTAAAGTAGCAATATGCGCGAATATAAATGTATACATACAAGATATATTATTATGACTGTCTGGCTGTGTGAGCGTTCGTGTATATGCGTATGCGTGCAAGTTTGATGTGTGTGTGTGTGTGTGTGTGTGTGTGTTTGTGTGTGTGTGTGTTTGTGTGTGTGTTTGTGTGTGTGTGTTTGTGTGTGTGTGTGCACGTTCGTGCGTGTGTGTGTGTGTGTGCGTGTTTGAGTGTATTTAGTTATTATGTTATCTTCTGAGTATTCAGAAGGTGAATTTTATATTTTTCCCTAAAATTATCCACTGTTCCCAAGTTACGAATGGGCGGAGGTAAATTGTTCCAGCATTTGGTGGCGCTGTATTTAAAGCTTCCATGAAATGCTGCTGAACAGTACGATGGGAACAATAGTTGCATTGATGGGAACATTGCAAGAACAGTCACAGAGTTTTCTTCACAGAACTAGTACGTTTACGCCTCATTTACATACTCGGAGTGTATGTATATGTAACCATGTATTTGTCGGGGAGTCTGAACCTGAACCCCATAAAAAAGGCGCGATCTGTAGTTGTATGGGTGATCACTAGTGGAAAAATTTTTTCGGAGTCGTTAAGCCATATCAGAAGCCTTCGGGCGGCATGAAGACTTCCGACACTTGGATTAGCCACTAACTCCTCCAAAAATCTGCATTGGAGCAGCGTGGTGGAGTAGTCTAGGCCTCCTCAAGAGGAGACCCGTGCTCAGTAGTGGGCCATTCATGGGTTGAAGCCAAATAAGTACGACTTTTGATTTTAGATAATAGTATAATTTTCAAATAAAACAACCATAATATCAACGTAACATTTAATAATAATAACATACAATAATTAAAAAAAAATTGTGGTCTAATACGTTCTTGTAGTCCGTAGTGGTCGCAATTATAAAAAAACATTCATAATGTTTGCTTGTCAATAATTATCAAACATCATTGCCATACAGCTATCAAATATCTACATATTGTATTTTAATTTGGCCCTACTATAAATATGCTTACCAAACAATGCATCTTTGAACATTTTGATCATCTTGTACAACATTATCACGTCACTCATGATATTAGTAGGACCGACCTAAAAAGAAATTAAGGGTACTAAAATCTATGTAAATTTTATTAACACACTAATATAAATTAATATAATTATATTATATATTTTCTTGTAATCAATACATGTACTAAGACTGTGACTGATCAATTTGTGTACATGGAAGATTTGTGAAAAACTTTCACAGGGGTATTTATTAACACAATAGATCCCATTAAAATTAGTTTTGCAATTTTTGTCTGTTTATCTTTGTTTGTTCCGGCTAATTTCAGAAATTGTTATGAGCTTGGGTTATCATTTAGTGCTTTTTATTCTTCAATCGGTTAAAGATAGTAAAATGTCAATTAAAAGAATATTGTCCATACATTTATGGAATGTATTTATTATGGACAGCACAGTATTTTTGAAAATCTGATCTGGCAACACTGGTTTGGCACGTAAATACGTGCCAAAACACAATATATATGTATAAATGTATAATAAAATCGGCCACGCTGACGGGGACAAAAAATAACATTTTTGTCTCTGTCTTTCACGTAGATTTTGTAACTGGCGATCTCGCTCTGCCAAATGTATGGGAGAATCTTGAAGTACTATATCTATGCTTATTACCAAGGTACTAATTACTAAAACTCACTTTGACAAAGGAATGTCAAAGTCACGTCAAATTGGACATTAGTACATTGAGTTACAGGAGCTGCCCTACTTACGAAAAAAACGTGCATACCTACGCAACAAAACATGGTGGTTTTGTTGCTACTAATTTCCAATTTGACGTGACTTTGACATGCCTTTGTCAAAGTGGGTTTTAGTAGTTAGTACCTTAGTACCTTGGTAATAAGTCACAATTTACACTGTAGTAAAGAAATAAAACAAAAAGGCGTACACGGCACACGTCTGACGTCATGGAAAATTTGACAGTATAGCGAAACTGTAGGCGTACTTATACAGTTGGATTGTTTTTATTTCATACGTTAGACAAGGACGCCACTATGTTTATTATTTCGTCTTTTAAACTAGTCCATAACTAAGTATCTATATGACATTATAACAAGTCCTTATAATTCCTAAGTCAATGCATTAGTAGGAACAAAACCGTCATGTTTTGTTGCGTAGGTATGCACGTTTTTTTTTGTAGGTATAGTAGCTCTTTGTACCTCAATGCACAAACCATAGAGTAGTACAGAGTACTATATATCAGTGTGACCACATTTAAATTGGTCAGTCTACTTCTACAGCTTAAAAAAACTACCAAGATCTACCACAGCCTTGGTAAAAACTAATACAAATCTACCTCACTAACATGATAAAATAGAGATGAAATAAAACTATTTTTCATTATTATCCACCTTTCTCTTCATCTATACACGCGGTAGCGTGTCAAGCCATGTTCAAGCTAACATAACTGGCGAGCAGCACCATGTGCAATATTACACGAACCATTTGGAGCCACTTTTGACCCCCTCATAACTCAAAAACTGTTCCACATAAACCTGTCAAACTTGGCTTATTTATTGAGACTTGCAAAATAAAATTCCTCCAAAGTGCTCCAAATTTCATAAACACACCTCAAATGGTTAATACACGAACCATTTCGAAATACTTTTGACCTCTTCATAATTAGAGATTTATTTAACCCACACACATGAAATTTGGCACATTTATACCCCTTAGCTTATTTAGAATTCAAAATTTCGTAAACATAGCTTAAACAGTTATTGATAATTAACGTTTAAAAACCCACATTTTGGTGACTGACTTACTAACATAGGATCAAAAATATAACCTACTTCCAGATGACCTAGAAACTTCATATTTGGCATCAAGGTATACTATTACGACTATCAGGCGTACGTATGTGAAAATTATTGATGATTAGTGAAACTAGTGAATTAGCGGTTCCACTGTGTAGAGTAATTTTACAAATAATAATAGGTATATTCATTATCTAAAAATGATGATTTAGTCAACCACTTTGAAAATAAAGGGTTTTGATCCCACTCTAAACGATATTGCCTTTCATATTTTCTTTTCATAGTGATAAATTAAATTACAAAACAAAGAAATCGCTCTCGATATGTGTTCTACAACTCATAGTACTCGTAATATCGTAATTAGTCGTATTACGTATTAGGTAAATCAAGGTTAAAGTTTACGCACGTGTGTCTAAATAATTGTTTCTTTCTCCCATATCCGTGAATCCGATTTTGTAAGAACTACTCCAGAAAGAGAGCGATGATATCTGTAAATATATCCACGTATGCAAACGGGCAAAAATGATAAACAAAACAAGACTAGTTATGGACGGGGAAACCCCGCCCCCAAAATCTTACTAAATATAAGATTGCCATAGACTTGATCCAAAATCTACTAAATCTACCGCGGAAAAAATCAAATTAACGCTGTATTTAATGGACCCGCAATTAACTATAGTGCGTTTCACATATAGTGCACTTCACTATTATGTTGGTGGGAGAATTCGCGTTTTATTTTGTCGTTTTCTAAAATGTATGTGTATATGCATGCATTTTCCTCGAAAAAACATTAGCACGTTAAGAGCCATTTCGCAAAACTCGGTTGATAAACTATAGGTATTTGAAGCGGCTCCGCGGCGTGATATTGCCTCGCGCGGCTCGCGTCGCGCTTGACCTCAGTTCTGTGCGAGTAATCTTCTTGATACTTTCAAACCTAAAAATTTTAAAATTATGAACATATAATTTTAATTATACACTTTGTGACCACATACTTACATGTATCTGGTTTGTGACAATATAAGTTTATATAACAATTAAGAGTACAATGTAGTAGTACCATTATCGGTAACTTATTTACATAATACATTTTAGGTACCTACTTAGGTACATCACAATAAAGATGTCCAATAGGTGCATATTGCAAAAATCAATATTTTGGCAAATCAACGTGAAAAATTAAAAATCACGTTTTTTCAAGGTGATCTATAAAATGCAATATGCGTCCATTTTGCCTGCGATATTCGCAGCGCGTCGAAATACATAGGTATACCTAAATTCAAATCAATCGGAGGGTATAGAACCGGGAAATCCCGGAACCGAAAATCCCGGGATTTACAAAGGAATACGGTACTTTTCAAAAGAACCAGGAAACAAAATAAAAGAACCGGGAAACAAAATAAAAGAACCGGGATTTTCTGAACTTTTGGGAAATAAAAATATGTCGCGTCGTGATACAAAAGATAACGTAAAAATAAAGGTAAATACAATCCATACACAAAAATGATTACAGCTATAAAAAGAAGATATTCAGAACGTCGGCTACATGAAGCAGCTATACTAATATAATATTATTTACACAACCCAGATCGATATTTTTCTAATATAAATGAAGATGATTTAACTCTTTTTTCTCGTCCAAGCAGTGCTGAATTGTGCAATAAAATTGTGTTGCTTTCATACAATTAATACGAATCTTATGTTTGCATGTAAGGTATAATAGTATGATGGTTACTCAATCACGGCAAACGACTATACGGATTTGGGTAGAAAACAGTTTTTCCCTATTTAATGCTCCTGAGAGATAAAATAGGAAACGCGATACTAACTATTTTCACGCGGGGAAAGCCGTGGTAAAATAATCCCGAAAGAACTGAAAATCCCGGGAATCCCGGTTCCAGCATAGGCGAGTACCGAAAATCCCGGTAATTTAAAACAGGATCGGTTTTCGATACCCTAATCATTACCGTGATACAAAAGATAACGTAAAAATAAAGGTAAATACAATCCATACACAAAAATGATTACAGCTTTAAAAAGAAGATATTCAGAACACTATTCTTTGAATGTTAAAAACGAATTCTTTATTGTTTTCTGTTGGTTTACAAAACAAAATATTGACAATAGTCTAGTATAATAAATTATGAGAAACGAAATTCGCACTTTCCTCCCAAACCACTTGCTCTACAAGAAAAATGTATGGCACATAAAATGTCAATCTTTTTATGGGCTACAACTTTTACTCGATCCTTTCGGAAATCGTCTAGGACGCACCGTTTAGGAGATATAAGGAGTTTTCGGAAAATTTGGGAGGGGGGGGGGTTAAGGTTGGGCCCAATAAGATTGGGTAATGTTGCAAGTATGAGTTCCACAGGGCGGATGGAAATTCAGTCGGAAATCGTCTAGGACGTACCGTTTAGGAGATATATGGTATTTTAGGAAAATTTGGGGAGGGGGGGGGTAAAAGTGGGTTCAGTAAGATTTAGCAATAAGGTTTGGGGGTTTACTAAAGGGGGTTGAAATTTCCGTCTAAACTTGTCTAGGACGCACCGTCTCTGAGATATCCGGGATTTCCGGTTTTCCAAAAATCTATATCCCGATATCCTGATCTGCCGATCTGCGCCTACCTGATGAGTGCGGTATTTGCCCGGATGCCTCCCAGATTACCACGACGCAAAATTCCACTTTTGGGTGAGGAACTGAGGGGGGGGGGGGGGTATAGGGGGAGGCGAGGGGTTGTGAAGGGAAAAAATGAGAGGGTGATTTGTATTTGTGTTGTGTATTTGAGATACGTGAGTTTTGGGGAGTTGACGGAACTTGGGTGCACGAGAGTTTCCAAACAACGAATGTATTATCTTTGACTAATAATAAGTGACTATAGCTGACTAATGTCGGAGCTTCTATCATTCCAACATTTTGGCTTAGCAATAGGGTCCCGTTGACACCGTTTGGGTACGGAACTCTATAAAGTACAGATTGATCTGAAAGTTGTATAAATAAAGGGTATGTGTATACAAGTTATAATTATTTATTATTTTTTTTCTATGTAAATATGTAATTTACACATATAACAAAAAACCTAAATACTGTAAACAGTAACTAATGTCTAAAAACGGACAATGTTTTATTTCAAATTACAGCAGTGACTTCCAACCCAATAGGGGTTGAATTTCCAAAAATCCGATAGCCTAAAGCCTTCTTCGATAAATGAACTATCCAATACAAAAAGAATTTTTCAATTCAAACCAGTAGTTCCTGAGATTAGCGCGTTCAACCAAACAAACAAACAAACTTTTCAGCTTTATAACATTACAATAGTAATAGTATAGATTAGTATAGATATAGTTATATTTTGTACATATGTATGTTCGTGATTTTCTCCGTTACTACTTACACTACATAAATTGGAAAGAAATAGTTACTTAATTTCTATTGTTTTCTTCAAACCAAAGATGTGTAAAGCAGAATATTACGCAAACGGACCCCTGAATTGAAAAATGGTCTTTTGAAACCTATAATATTTTTGAAAGACCTTTTCAACGATACCCCACATTAAGGGGTAGACGAAGAAAAAATCATACGGAACGGACAGACGGACGGACGGAAGGACGGACGGCCGGACGGGCTAGCCGGCCGGTTGAAATAACGAACGGACTAGACATGATTCCGATTTGACTACAAAACCCTGAAAATTATAGAAAACTAAAAATAATACAATTGACTGTAACTAAAAATTCTCACGTGATCAAGACTGTTCAATGGCAATATAATTACGTTACTTTTACGAAATCTATTCCTTAGATGGCTAAAGCAAAAATTGACATAGGTCCGACGTCCAAGAGTGCTGCCGCACGACTGATTTGATTTCGCGCCAGTTCGTTTCTTTATATGGTAAAGTAAATTCGTTTTAATAAATTATTTTTTGCAGTAAGATAAAAAAAAAATTACGTGTCATATTCGACAAAGACCATATTTTATTACTACATAAATTTTTGATGGGAAATACGCTTTATTGAATACAAAAATCGATGGTAAAGTCATGGCATAAACCATGAAAATTGGTAATGTTATTGAATTAATTTTGAAACGAATATTATAGTAATCGTATATCCCTTGTAATAAATGCAAAATATAATATATGAGTGTTCTCTAGACATTTTTTTTTACTCAATTTAATAAAACTTAATAAAGAAAATCAGTGTATGAAATTGACTCTGTCGTCCTTTTGCTGAAAAATAGTTATGCTAGATTGACAGTTACGCAGAAACAAATTAATATTTTCAAAATTCCGGTAAATGAAGATCCAAGATGAAGGATTGATCTATTTTATGAGTTCATTTGCCAGCATTAATATCTTTCTTATGATACTAATTTTTGACATCGAATTCTTCATTCCGCGCGTCTAACCGCGAAATGGCTCTTAAATTTCCCTTCTAAGCCTACAAAAGCCCCCCAAATCCGCTAAGCAAATCAAAAGTTATTGGGTCGTAAAATAATTTTTGAATACAGTTGCTCAAAAAGTGACGTATTGCAAGGACGTATAGCGTTCGGGATGTGGGCCACAGAGTACTTTGTTAATGTGGGCTATATTACGTACAGTGCTACAAGGATCTTTTGGCGCGTGGCGAAAATCGGAACTACTGCCGCCATCTTGCTAAGTGTCACTTTTTGACATCTCATTCAGTGCACCCGTCACTGTGGCCGCGTTCCACTTGACGACCACGGTCGTCATGGTCGCGGCGAATACGTCATAGATGACGTCATTTAATTTCCGGGTGGGTCGAAATGCAGTGCTACCAGATATTATTTATTTATTATTGATATAATTATGTTCAATTATGTAAATAATTTTAATGTATACATTTTTGCTACTATAATTAAATTGATAAATAATTATAAAAACCGCGGTCGTGAGCGTGATCATTGTGAACGTCAAGTGGAACGCAGGGTCTACTTCTACGAGGGCGCCCCCCTGTCAATGTCATCCACGCGCCAAAAGATCCTTGTAGCACTGTACTCGAGCTTTTTCTTCACCTTTTCCGAACTCGTGCGTTCTCTTTCCAAACTGTCAAAATAATGTCTATTAAAAAGAAAAAACCAACCACGAAGTTTTTACAAAAAAATAATTCATAGGAGTTTTTATGATTCATGCAAATATTTCTAAAAAGAAGCTACTAATTTGTTTCAATATCAGATTTAATGATTTAATTCAATGACTTAGGTTAGGTTTCATTTCATTTCATCTCATTAAACATTTTCATTTCATATCTATAAAAAAAATCTACTGAAGACTTGGCTGTATGGGCATAGTTCCCTTTGCCTACCCAGAATTGGTGAAGAAAACAAAAAAATCTCTGCTTGTATTCTTTTACAGTTGGCGCCATTTTCCGAAAATAAATGATTACCTAGTTAGAGTTTATTGTGTTATTATCAACAATTTAATTGTTAAAAAAGAAATCGCTAATCAAAATTGATTTCAAAATCTCCAATCGTCATTACCATTAACATAAAATCATTCCCATTCACAAAAAACAAATGAGAATGTTGAATATGGTAATGATCAATGATATTATTATGTATAAAAGAGGTAGATGGGTTACTAGCGCGCCGACGGTGAAGAGCGAAAGAGTAGTCAATTGACCACGCTTGCTCGCATTACTCGCAGTCGCTCTCTCAATACTCTGTGGATACGCACGCTTTTATTTTTGTCAGAAGTGCTGGAGATTTGACATACAGCGTTAAAATGCCTTCGTGTGTTATGCGTAAATGCACTAATTACTTACGTAAAAAAAATAAAATTCATGGAATAACATACCACAAGTAAGGAATCATGATTTATTGCATTTTATTTCATTTCAATAATTCTCTAACAAAATAAGTATGGCGGTATGACAGCGCGCCAGCTTGGCGCCAGCCGAACTTAAGGTACTTGTGACGCGAGCGACAAACACTAGCTGTCTTTTTCACTATTATGGTTTTAGTAATGCTATCCCTTTTACATAATTTAACAAGCGCTGATTGGTCGCAGTGTGTCGTAGCTGTTTTCGGAACAGATTTTTCGTTTGATTTATAAGGGTATAACGTATCTTTAATAAACATCATTGGTAATGATGATATTTTATTTTTGCTTAAAACTAATTTTAATAATCATTAATTTAAGAACTCGTGTGCCATTGAAAATCATGTTCCTATTACACATACGTGTGGAGGAATAAAATAAATGTATAATTTATACTTACCTCGTAAATCCAGTAAATGGCGTTGATTCAAAATCAGGGCAAAGTATTTAACCTCATTGTTTTTCATGAATAAAAATTGTTTCTTCATGCAGCAGTGAAAAGTTGGCCTGTTCCGCTTTTTACAATGGACCAGACGAGGAGAGACGGGGGGGGGGGGTACTTTATAGCGTAACCCAAAAACATTTGAGAATTATAACGTTTGACGGTGCTGACATGAGGTTGACGAATTTTCATGACAAAATTTTAATTGATGTTTTTACTAGGTCTGCATTGCTGATTCCATAATATGCCATTCCATAAAAACGAATTTGTAAAGCAGGTTTTTCAAAAAATATTTTGGAATGTCAATATCAATTTCCCTGCAAATGGTAATGATGTTTCTGGTGTGTAATTTAATGTTTTTATATCAATTACTTGAAATAATGTATTGTAACATGTGGGGCCTTATGTAAAAATATGTGTAAAAGCAGTTTCTAAAATAAAAAAATATAAAAGTAGTAAATTAATTTTTTTATCGATCGGAACTACTCTTGACCCCGTCGCTTAATCAACCACATTTATACCGGTCTTTACACCTACATACTTGTCATAAGAAGGTACTTTAGTTTATTTATTTTAGTTATTTTATTCATTAGTAAAATCTGTAGTTTTTCGTATGCTTAACTAAACGAAGTATACAGGGCTTAATTAAATATTAAAATATGTATTTACTCTTTATAAATAATACTTATAGAAAATTTCAAGACCTCAAAGTAGATTTTCGTGGCTTTTTATGGCTGATCTCGGGAGAAAATAATACAGATAGTATGCTGGACATGGTGATGTACCTACCTAGTCTACCAACTGAGACACAACGCCTTATAATTTAATGGAGGAAACTGAATAAAAGACAAGTAAATAAAAATAGACATGTAATTTCAATGGTCGTAGAGTACTTGACTAACAAAATAATGATGAGCTCCCAGCTCAATTTTGTATGACAATAAAACAGTCATTAGTCGAGCATGTGTCACCACTTTAAAATATAACCACATAAAATCAAATAAACATGTACAACAATATGGCGGAAACATTTACATATGATACAAATATAATTATCTTAACATCTAAATAATAATAATTACAACGACTTACAGCAGCAAGTGTAATTACAAACCAATATTCCGAACATCTCGTATCGGGTACAATGACCTCCACTAGGTACATTCATTTCTATCACAGCCGTAAACTAAGAACTCTTAAACATTGTCTATGCCAAGTCTTTTGCAGTCTTCTCTTTCTATCTTCTTCCACAACAACTAGAAACATAATGCTAGCGAGAAATAATATTAGTATGTGGTCTCGATATTACCACAGAAGACATAATAGTACAGTCACCTGCAGAGAAAAGTAACCATCTGTTAAACAGTTTTAATAGACAGATGGGTTACTTTTCTCTGCAGGGGACCGTACATATTACAGAAGTACATCTAAATACATTTCGTAGAACATAAAACAAGTCCGGTGTTTCTTACGGAAACTGAACGCAATACGAGTACTTAATTAAATTTCATGATTGTACACTGTCTTTGAACTGAACATACCTACACTGTAATTGTCATGAATATGTAATGTAAGACAATATTTCAAAATGTTTTATAATATTATGTGTTTGATATAAATTTTAATATATTTTAAAGGTGACTTTACCCTTTGTATGTCAGTATTTTAAAATATATTTTTTAACTTTAACTTGAACTCTTTAATCGTATTTAATAGGACGTTATGGTAACTAACCGTTTGTAATAGAAATAGATAAAATATTTTTATATTTATAAAGCTACAACTTTTATAAGTAAAACATACACACAAATTGCCCATACCTACCTATACTCATTTTATAAAATTAAGAATAAAATATTTATCTTCATTTATTATATCTAGGTTTATAACTATACTATGAAATACTGTACATTTTAACACTATTTACATTGAAAATAATTAAATTATTCTTATAATTAATAACAAAATATCTTAATAATATTAACCCAGAATCAAGAATACCTATAGGTAATTTTAAACAGACAACTATGCTCATAACAATAACAATCTCTCCCACCACTTAAATAACCCTTGTAAACAATATGGGAATATTTACAGAACCTTAAATAAGTCGTAAATGCGACATAGTACGTATATCATTATTATTATAATTTTAAAATGACAACAATTTCAAATAAAAAAGGAAAAATAATTCGGTATACCAATCGAATGGTTTTAACGGTTTTAGGTTGGGCCAAGGAGAAGCGAATAAGTAAATACATACTTTTTGTAATTTCTAATCAATAAATTAATACTTAAATATTGTTCTACGTCAAAAACTCTTTAATGTTTAAATATATTTAAAGCACATGTAGGTACAGATCTGATAGATACGGTACAAAAAGTAAATGATTTGCATGCTTAGTTTTTTCATAGACCGCAATGTTTGTTCTGTATTCTGAGACTGCAATCATTGATAAAAGTTAAGCGTGTTCCACAAAAATATACAGATTGTGGAAGAGTGTACGGCTCGCTTCACTCGCCAATTATCAACAATCAATGATAAACTGTCGATAAATTATAAAGCCAAGTAACTATAGTAGGCGCGCGAGTTGAATGCAGTCGGGGTCTGAGGCGAGGGGCGGGAGCGTGCCCCCGCCACCCGCTACGTCTTGCTTCGAAAGTGTCAAAGTCAAAGTAGTGTTGTCTTTGATAATTATCTCGCGGTTTCGTTGATATCGATTCAATTATAGGTAGTCGGTCGGTGTGCTTGAAAATAAAGCTTAAAAACTTTTGTTTAAATCAATACTAGCTTTGCCCCGTACCCTCTGTGTTGTTTCAGGGTTTAATTTACCTACATACCAAACATCAGATCAATCAGTTTTAACTCATTTTAGTCAGATTTTATTTTTTATCAAAATCAGTTTGTTAGTTAGGAGGACACGAACGTGGTAAAGAAAATTCACATTTATGATTATAATAATTGTTAAATTTCTAATTCCAATTTATCGAAATATCACTAATTAATTACCAATCAGGTCACAACACTGGCCGCATTCCTAAGCTCTGCATTCAATTCGCGCGGCTACTGGACATCAAAATTATTATTTGTTGTCAGAATGAATCCTTTTTACGTGATCCAATTTGTCAATTATTAATTTAAAATAAAAAGTAAATTTTTTTAACACTATAGAGTATAAAGTATAGACGCATTACTAGCTGCCTGCTTTATTCATATTTCGATAGCTCAACTTTTATGGCACCATCGAACGTTGAATATGACTTTTAATTCAACAAAAGTATAAACGCATTCTCAACTTTCCTATATCCTTCTTCTGATTTGAGGGAACCTTAGACCATATTTTTAGAAAAATATATTATATAATAATAATTTATAAAAAAATATAATTGACGATCTCGACTTTTTTATCCTATAATCCTTTATAATCACTTGGATTGAGTCGTTTGGTTTAAATTGTTACCAATACAACGGAATTGATTTTTAACCGGACATTTTGGAAGCTGACGATTGCGTTTTTTATTAATTACAAAAATAGAACTTGACAAAATTCAAATTCAATAACAACTAACAAGTATTGATTGCACACATATTCTTATTATTATTTTTACAATTCCAGTGTACCTATTTCTAATATGACATATTTAAAATTATTTAAACTAAGGTTAACGGGTGACATTAATCCAACTGAGGTCTACGTTAGCACTTTAATGTTGAACGCACATATATCCGCATCGTCCGTCCCGGACGCTCCGTATGCGGATACCCTCGCACATATGTCCGGATTCGCCATACGGATTTTTTAGTATTGCCAACAATTTTTGCAGTTTCTTCCAACCTCTAGTGAAAAACGGTGAAGACGATTAAGATTGATTCAGCTATGGAAAAATTGTTGTAGTAGCCTGCATATTGGCCAAAGAAAGTCAAATTCGAAAAAAAAGATTTTAGGTTCATAATATCAATTTGAAAAGGAAGTTAGTTGAACGGCAAATTCTATACGTTATTTCCCGGCTTGGTGGATGATGGTCAATAAACCTAGATAATTGAAAACTTTAATTTGTAACTTGGAATTTGAGGGAAATTTAATTTCCACACACACACACACACACGATACTTATTAGGTATTTTTTATTAGTTTTCGACTTTGTCTCATATTTCAATAACGTAGTTAGTTATCGCAGTTTGAGGAACACCATTCGGAATCTCGAATGTCCGAAAACAATGATGTATAGGTATAAACACGAAGGCGAGATCTCCTCACAGGATTCGTTTACTATGAAACGTTTCTCCTAATGCGTTGTCAAAAGCATCGTGGCATGGCAACACTGAGTACCAGCACACGCCCTACGTATGACGTCATCCGCATTTTGGATACCTTCCGCATTTTCAAAAATGCGATGCGGACGATGCGGATGACAGATGCGTCGGTATATGTCATCCGCACCGTCCGCACGCATTTCTGAAAATACGGAAGGTATCAGAAATACCGATAGTGTTGCCATGCCACGATGCTTTTGACAACGCATTAGGAGAAACGTTTCATAGTAAACGAATCCTGTGAGGAGATGTCGCCTTCGTTTATGCCTATATACAGTCCTGGATTTGTCAATAGGCCGTATAGGCCGCGGCCTATGGGCGGCAGCGTCCTAGGGGCGGCAGATTTCCGAAATTCTTGTTTTTTTACGCACTTTCTTAGTGATTAATTCAGTGCATTCCTTACTATGAATGGAAAATTATTACTTTAGAAAGGTATATGGGGCGGCGAAAATTTAATGGCCTACACTCATAAAAAATATAAATCCGACACTGCCTATATATAATTGTTTTCGGACATTCGAGATTCCAAATGGTGTTCCTCAAACTGCGATAACTAACTACGTTATTGAAATATGAGACAAAGTCGAAAACTAAAAAGAAATAATGAGTATTATGTGTTTTAATTTCCCTCAAATTAAAGTTTTCAATTATCTAGGTTCATTGTTCATCATCCACAAAGCCGGGAAATAACGTATAGTATTTGCCGTTCAAGTAACTGCCTTTTTAAATTGATGTCATGAGCCCAGAATCTTCTTTTTTTCGAATTTCATTTTCTTCTTCCTCTTCCAATGCGCACGCTATTATAACAGTTTTTTCCATAGCTACATCAGTCTTAATATTTTGCTTTTGCAATCTGAGAATCTGAGTCTGACAACTGTCAGTTGAATAAAGGAATATATTATTATGAAGTTTATGAAAACTATGAAATAATATACATTTAATGGCCAATACTTGACGATTGATAGCAAACTATACAATACAATACAAAAATCTTTATTTCATCTCATCCTCAAATTACACTCGGGTAACATTTTAAAATATGAATAAAAGGAAAAGATAATGTAAGTGCTAAGTAATCTGTGGGAGATCTGGTGTCTAATCTAAGCCTTGGCCTGTATCTTAGTACACCATACCTAAACTATAGTATACCTATACACGGAAATAAATTGACACAGAACTAGTGGGATTTTTTCCTACTAGTATTGTCAACAGGACTACTAACCAAGACGAGTGGGAATAAACGAATGACATCGCACCGTTTTCACTAGAGGTTGGAAAAAACTGCTAAAATTGTTGGCAATACTAAAAAATCCGTACGGCAAATCCGGACATATGTGCGAGGGTATCCGCATACGGAGCGTCCGGGGCGGACGATGCGGATATATGTGCGTTCAGCTTAATGGAACTATCACAATTTAATTACAACGAGGTAGTTCATTCAAGATATCCGTATCGCAACAACACGCAACGCACCAGTTACATTAATATCATAAAAATATTAAGATATTTTGAAAATATTGTAAAACAAATGACGATCAAATGTAATGTAAACGCATTAAAGTATAATGTCAATTGTCATAGAACAGACATCTCGAACAAAATGTGTGTCCCGCCGGGAGGTTCGATTTTCAAAATTGAGCCCCCGTTCTCCTTTCAAAATGGAACGAATCCATTGAAGATTGAAGCCACGTGGCGCCAATGCATTGGGACACACATGGTGTTCGCGGTGTCAGTTCTATACGCCAGTAATAATACTTCAATGTGTAAACGTATGAAACTTGTTCATGGAGTTATGGAGACCAGACTTATTCAATGACGTGTTCAATTTAGATTAGATTATTCCAATCGACCTCTTGCAGTTACAATGATGTAGTGGTTCAAATGGAATTAACTTCTAGATTCACTGTTAAGTTCACTGGGAACATTGGAGTGCGTGACAGTAGAAAATAAACAAATATTCATAGTGTTTATAAATAAAGACATTTTTAAGACGAGTCTTATTTGGTAAACAATCTTGGTACAACATTTATTGAAGTATAATTTTTAAATTAGTTAAAAAAATGAATACTACGCACAAATTAAATCGTTTTGGCATTAAATTTTTGTGTGTTTAAAATCCTTTCGTTTTTGGCACTCATTATTGAAATTATAAATTACGATAAAAAAAACACTGGAAGATTTTTTACCAAGAGGACTTGTTTACAAAATGGATTATACTAATGTAAAGGCCGGTTTACACTGGCCACCAGTCCGGTCGTTGGGCTCTCAATTTACTTATAATCTTTCGTAGTTTTCGTGGTTTATGGCTTTTCTTTTCCTCTATGACAAAGCACCTTTCCGAAAAGCCAATTACGTGCATAAATGTATCAGTGATACCGTGGTGATACCTATATGAATAAATTATTTTGAATTTTGAATCACTAGCTGTCACTGCTGTCTCTAGGCCGCAATTACACTTGTAAGGTATTTCGGTAAGTTACATACTTCCAAAGTAACGTTAGCAAGTGAACGACGCAAGTATGTAAACTCATTACATTGGTCGCCAGTCGCGGTCGTTGGGTTCCCGCTTGACGTGGTAGTTGACGCAGGGCTGGAAGTTGACGTGGATGGTGACGGGGTGCAGCGGCGCGGGGAGGTGCGCGGCGCGCGCGTCCAGCACGTCGTACGAGCCCAGGTGGCGCGTCAGGCACGCGTACTCCACGCTCAGGGGGACGTAGTACTTGCCTGGAACACCCACATGGTTATACACTGTTATCACTGGACACGGAGGTCGTTTTGCTGTTTCAATATATTATATGTACAGTGGCAATGCCGGATTTATATTTTTTAAAAGTGTAGGCCAATGATATTATATACCAGATATGCCAAGACGGCGCTGAAATTATGTCAGTCAAATTTAGACAAGTGTAGCGATTTTAATTCAGACAGTTGATAGCTGCCTCTGAGTGAGGCCGTCTAGCTGTCTTTTTCACTATTATGGTTTTAGTAGTGCCATCCCTTTTACATAATTTACCAATGTAATAGTGATTGATGTAGTGAAACAAAAGATAAACGTGTGTGTGTTGTAGCTCGGTCGGAACAGATTTTTTGGTTGATTTGTAAGGGCATAACGTATCTATAGTTTAATATCATTGGTGTAGGCCAATTTATTTCCGCCGCCCCATGTACCTTTCTAGAATAGGTAATAATTTTCCATTCATAATAAGGAAGGCACTGAATTAGTCACTAAGGAAGTGCGTAAAAAAACAAGAGTTACAATTTTGTACGGCACAATACATTTTTAATCACCTTCTGAAATCTACCGCCGCGCCCCTAGGACGCTGCCGCCCCTAGGCCGCGGCCTATACGGCCTATTGACAAATCCAGGACTGTACAGTGGGCAAAAGAATTAGGTATGCAGCCCGCAGGGTATGATACTATTATAAAACCTGTTCTTATTATTGATATTACAGATTGTTTGTGTTATTATCATTAATGTTATTATTAATGTTAAATGATACCTGTAAGTAAGGTATGATTTAACATTGATACTAACGTAAACAATATGTAATATTGAACATTACAGGGGGTTTTAGAATCATGCCCTGCACACTTAACTATTTTGTCGACTGTACAATATTTATTATAGTGTATCGGTTATATGAATACATGTCAAACTTTAATAAACAATAAAAGTTGGGTACGTCGGGGCAAAATGACAGTTAAGACAAATAAAAACTACTACTGCAACAATATCATATACCTAACCTAACATACAAATGTCACATTGAGCCCCATCTTACTCTATTACGGAAACCTGCACACCTGAGAGTTCTTCATAATGTTCACGAACGTGTGTGAAGTCTACCAATCCGCACTTAGCCAACGTGGTTGATTTTGGTCTGTACACCTCACATTGTGAGAGGAGACTGCTAGCTAGAGTATCGAAGCTCGGTTCAATTTTGAAAACCCGGGTTTTCGGGTTTAAGAATATCAAAACCCGGGTAGACCGGTTTTTTCGAGCTTTTCGAGCCTTTTATTGTATTTTTTTAAAATACACTAATCTGCGTTTATATATCGATTTCCTGCAATGAGTACAAATTATAAAGGATAAGGAAGAATTTAAATAAATGAAATAGTACTTTACAAATTACAAAAACAGTTTAAAATGTTTAAAAAAGTGATAAAGATTTATTTTTTCTTCAGAATATCTTAAAACTTAGTAAGTAATCTCCATCCATCCATCCATCCATCCATCAGCCCTTGGAGGTCCACTGCTGGACATAGGCCTCCCCTAACTTGCGCCACTCTGACCGGTCCTGAGCCTTCTGAATCCAGCGGATGCCCGCTGTCTTCTTCAGGTCGTCGGTCCATCTTGTCGGGGGGCAGTACAGGAAGTACTCCGTTTTCCGAGACGCGGGCGCCATTCGAGGACCTTTCTTCTCCAACGGTTATCGGTCCTTCGCACTATGTAGCCGGCCCATTGCCACTTCAGCCGGCTAATTCTTTGAGCTATTTCGGTTACTCTTGTTCGTCTACGGATCTTCTCGTTTCTGATGCGATCACTTAGAGAAATAGCAAGCATAGCCCTCTCCATAGCCCGCTGCGCTACTTTGAGCTTGTACAACACACACTGCTCGAACACCTTCGACTTCAGGCACTGAGGTAGTGTTTTGGACGACAAGATATAACGCAGTTTCCCGAACGCAGCCCATCCGAGTTGGATTCTACGAGTGACTTCTTTCTCGAAGTTGGACTTACCCATCTGGATCACTTGTCCCAGGTAATTGTATTCGTCTACAACTTCGAGAGCAGCGCCGTCAACAACAACCGGTACGGGTGTAACAAGGACATTCATCTTAAGACCCACCCATTGCGAGGCGCTGTTCAAGTAACCGAGCATTGTACCTAGTTCCTCCTGGGATCCTGCCAGGATGACTATATCATCGGCATATTGCAGGTGTGTGATGTATTCGCCATTGATGTTAATGCCACGTCGTTTCAACTCCATCAGCTTGAACACATCTTCCAACGCAGCGGAGAACAGCTTTGGGGATATAACGTCCCCTTGCCTGACACCTCTCTACAATTGGATAGGGTTCGTGGCTATGTCGTGTACTTTGACGGACATGGTGGCTGATGAGTACAAATACTTCAACACCGCGATATACCGGTAGTCGATACGGGACCGCTGAAGAGAATTTAGTACTGCCCAGGTCTCGAGAGAATCAAAGGGCGACACATAACGGCAGATTATACTCCTCGGTCTTCTGTATAATCTGCCGCAGTGTGTGTATGTGGTCTATGGTGCTGTAGCCTTTCCGGAATCCTGCTTATTCGGGAGGCTGGAAGTCGTCAAGCCTGCGTGCAATGCGATTTGTGAGCACCCTCGAAAACAACTTATAAACGTGGCTCAGAAGTGCGATTGGCCTGGAGTTCTTCAAAAGGGCTTTATCGCCCTTTTTGAAAAACAGAGTCACCACACTTCTGCTCCACGCTCCCGCGGTAGTTCCAGTATGGATGACGGTAACAAACAGTTTTTGGAGCGCCACTAGGAGGGGTTTCCCCCCAGCTCTTAGCAGCTCGGCGGTGATACCGCGTCATCTCCCGGTGCCTTGTTGTTTTTAAGCTGTTTGAGAGCCATACTAATCTCATACAGGCTGACGTCCGGGATATCCTCTGTGTAGTGTCGGGTTAATTTAGCTCTCTTGTCGCTCTCCTCACTGGGAGGTGGAGCTTGAGAGGAGGTATACAACCGTCCGTAGTATCTCTCAGTTTCTCTTAGAACTTCAGGTTTCGACGTAACTATGGTGCCGGACTCGGTCTTCAACCTTGTGAGCTGACTTTGCCCAATAGACAGGTCTCTGGCGAACACTTTGGAGCCCTGGTTTCGCTCTATTGTATTTTTTACAGGATTTGCGTTGTTTGCGCAAATTGCGTCGCCTACACTTGGAGATCTGTTCATTGAGCCGTCGGTATTCCGCCATAGAGGTTGGAGACTGCACACATAGTTCTCATCGATCTCTCATAAGACCGAGACCTTGTTCTGAGAGAACTTGAGATCTACCACTGGGGTGGGTCTTGAAATACTTCGACCTTACCTCGTGGACAGTCGCTACCATCCTGGACAATCCTGGTGTTAAACTCCTCCACCGACGTGCATGATTCTAGGTACGCAAAACTATTTTGCAGCTTAAGTTGAAAGTTTTCGGATCCCTGGATTTGGACAGGTGTTGGACGAAACATAGACTTCATCAGGCATGACCGTTCCAGCTTCACGTCGATATTTAATGTGTAAGAGGCACAAGACGGTGATCGCTTCCGGTTTTGAACCTGCTGATCACAGAGACATCATTAAATATGTACCTAATGTTTGTCTGCCAGAATGAAGTCTATCTCGCTTTTTGTGGAACCATCAGGAATTATCCAAGTCCACCTTCGTTGAGGCTTCTTTATGAATTAGGAGTTCATCATAAAGAGATCTTCCTTCTCCTTAAAGTTAGCCAACAAGTGTCCTCGGTGGTTCCGTCGTCCAATTCCGAAGGGACCCACTTTCTTCTCTCTTGTGGCTTAAACTTAATAAATAACAAAACAGTATTTAAAAAAACCCGAAAAACCCGGGTTTGATTTTTAAAACCCGGGTTTTTTTGTAATCCTCAGAACCGGGAAAACCCGGGTTTTTCGGTCCGGGTAAACCCGGGCTCGATGCTCTACTGCTAGCCCAGTGGGTTAATTATGGGTTGTTACTCTATTACAGGAGTATCGCCTCATTAAATTAAGAGTTAATTAAAATTTGTCATGCCTTCACATCTATCCGACAGACTGTAGAAACTTATTAATTGTAAACCGATATTGATCCATACCGAGAGAGTTCAACGCAAACACGGGGACGTACTGCGTCGGCGGCGGCAACTTGTCGTACTGGTGTTGGTGGCCGTGGGGGGAGTCGCTCGATGTGTCCTGCGAATGTTACACGTTTTGTATTTATTTCCGAAATAAGTGAAGCAACCTCATTTATCGCTATGATTTTACTGATGGCCTTTATTACGGTTACTGTCCACAAAACAAATTCAGCCGTCCGCGTCGCGTCTGCGGCTACAACAATCCTATGGCATGCTAGGGTTTCTTAAGAAGCGACAGAAGCCGACCCGCTTGGTGTTATAAGAATTATACTGATTAATGCTACATACTGCCATAACTAAAATGGCAATGGCTATGAACTAGATCTAGAACCTAGTGCATTTATCCCTAAACCAGACCCACTCACTTCGATTCCCCGTAGCCCTGAAGCCACTTCTTTCTCTCTTTTTGCCTTATAGCCTATAGCCTTTGTCATGAATGTCGCTATCATGCACAAAAAAATTTCAAATGCCAGTTCCAGACATACATATGTAGATATCGCAGTGGCGTGATGGTTACCATACTGATCACCGTGCCAATGGCCCGGATCAAGGTGAAGTGGAAATTTGAATGATGTGTTTCAATTTCTGTTCTCGGTCTCGGTGTTTGTGCTATTGTCTTTGTGTTGTCCATATCACCCACGACACGGAATCCTATGGGCTACGAGTGTTAAGCCCGATTTACACGTATTAAGTAGATAAGTAAATTTTAACTAAATTTTAACTAAAGGTTACTAAATTGTCTGTTTACACGTATTAATTTACTTAAAACTTAGTTATCTACTTAACTACTTAATACGTGCAAATCGGATTTTAGTCGTTTGGCGTTATGGTAAGCATGATAGTAACCTGTGGCGAGGTGTCCCTGGCCTCCTCGGTGGAGCCCGAGGCGGAGGTGGAGGTGGAGGGCGCGGGGTGCGGCTTGGCGGCGCGTCGCCGCTTGTGCGTGTACACCTTGCCGTGCGGGGGTCCGCGGGACACCATCTCCGCCGCCTGGAATGTGATACCAACATCGTAGACCAACGCGAGATGTAACTAACATTACTTGGCCAATAGTTTATGGCTTCCCGCCCACGTCCGATAATCGGGACCGATTTTTTGTAGGAGAAAAATAGAACGTACTGATAGCAATGGTGCAACGCACACGTCCTATAAAAAGTCGGTCAGAAATAAAATCGGTGCATTCTGACCGATATCGGTGAAAAATGGAACGTTCGGAAATGTACCTATGCGTTCTCGCCGACTCACCGACAGTCGGCCACAAAATCGGTCATAAGAATCGGAGGAAAAATCGGCCCGATTATCGGTCCTACAAAAAGTCTGACGTGGGCGGGAAGCCTAATTGGTTAATTTTTCGACCAACAAAAAGTCTCTAGTGAGCGGTCGCCTTTACAGTACACTTGCAATTAAAAGTGTTGTCATGACAACACTCATGAGCTCATGGCTTAGATTATATTGTAGACTTGTAGTAAACTGTTCATCGCAGTTTTTAACCGACTTCAAAAAAAGGAGGAGGTTCTCAATTCGACTGTATTTTTTTTATGTTTGTTAAGTACCTCGGAACTTTGGACTGTGTGAACCGATTTTGATAATTCTTTTTTTAATCGAAAGCTGCTGTTGTCGTGTGATCCCACATTTTGAGGGAGATCTGACAATGGCATCCATATCAAAAGCATATGTCTTTTTGCATTAGGGGCCGTCCATTAATCACGTGACCTTTTTTTAGAATTTTTTTACCCCCCCCCCCTCCCCCTTGGTGATATGTTGTGAGGTTTAAGACTACCCCCCCCCTCCCCCAACATCACGTGTATTTTTCCTTTCTTAAACTCTGCAAAAAGGTCTTTATACAGATCACCTACTTTCGACATTGTTTTAATCCAAAACATGCCGAGCCGGTAGTCGGTGGCGGCGCATGAGGCCTTCGTTCCTTGCCTGGCAACGGCAAGTCAAAGTCACACTACACGCTGCTTTTCTATTTAAAAATCGCGCGTTTGACGAAAAAATAAATACACGTGATATCTTACTACACCCCCCCCCTCCCCCTTCGTGATATTTTCGTGATTTTTGTCAAACCCCTCCCCCCCCTTTTAAGCCTCACGTGATTAATGGACGGCCCCTTAAGTATGTGCGCGATAAATGGACGCGAATAATTCAATATCACGCCAACCGATTTCGACGATTCTTTTTTATTGGATGTACTTCATTTGAAGTCGGTTATTTTTTTGTTAAAATTTTAGATTATGCGAAAGATAATTTCATCTTAAATATTTCTTCTACTACGAGTATAGATTTTGTTACCTACACAGTGCCAGATTTATATTTTTTATCAGTATAGGCCAATTTATTTCCGCCGCCCCATGTACCTTTATAAAATAGTAATTTTCCATTCATAATAAGGAAAGCACTGAATTAGTCACTAAGAAAGTGCGTAAAAAATAAGAATTACAAGTATTTACGGCACTTTTTAATAGCAAAATCATCTACAATATCATCTTCTGAAATGTGCCGCCCCTAGGACGCTGCCGCCCCTAGGCCGCGGCCTATACGGCCTATTGACAAATCCGGGACTGCCTACATCGTACATTATATTTTAATTTAATAATGTAATATAGTAAAAAATGTACCTCACTGTCTTGCGACCGTGAAAATCGCCTCTCTATGGAGTTCTTGAACTTGTAAGAGTGGAGGTAGTCCTCGGCGAGCTCGGGGCCCGTCTTGCGCACCTTGCGCAGCGTGGGCTCGCGCTTGCGGCGCGCGTCCAGCGGCAGGGGCTCGTCCTCGCGCGGGGGGTCCAAGTCGAGCCCCAGGGGCATCCGCTGCCCCGCAGGCAGCACTGCAATACATGGTGCTCGAGTTAGAAACGTTTACGCACTTTTTTGTCCAGTTATCCAAATCCTTATTCAAGGCGCTTAATGGACAGTATCTTACAAGTAGGTAAGATATTTGCTGATTACTTGATGTGCGTGAGTAACTTTGAACCACTTAAATGCTGACAGATTGCGTGATGGATTTCGATATGCCGCTCAAGCAAGTTCAACAAATATCCTACTCTAAGTCCTAAAGAGTGCGTAGTTAGAAGAGTGCGCTCTTAATCAATGATATTATATATTAAAAAGAGGCAGATATGTCAAAAGTGCGCGCGTTGTGTGACTCAGAAAGTTCCCAATTGGGAACTCTTATTCAGGTGAAGAGATAGCGATGTAGTTTTGACGCGAGAGCGATACAGAAGCGTGCCTTGCGGACATCGGTTGATTTGTAAGGGCATAACATATCTATATTTATTTAAACATCATTGAGTATAATATTACAGTAGTAGTACGCTTTATTCATGCAGTATCTTACCCCTGTCGCAATCCATCGGATATGGAGGTTGAACGGAGCGCTCGGGCTCGAAGTGGTCCTGCGCGAAGGCGGGCGGCGGCTCCGGCCGGTGGATGACGCCCTTCATGTTGTACCCGTGGGAGCTGCCCGAGGAACTCGTGGTCTCCGACGAGGAGCCCATGTGCGAACGGATCTTCTCCCGGGGCAACGCTTCACCTGAATCATTCAAAGAAAATAATGGATGTTCCAAAAATTACGTACCTAGTAAATTGGTGCCGGCAACAGTTTGACAGCTGACAACTAAGTGGTTCAGGGTCAATGACAATCATATTATACGACATGTTCAGGGTTAATAAAATAAGATTCTAGAAGTTGAAAATTATATAAAACTTAGATTTAAAAAATAATGGAAGTTTAGTGGCGACGGCTCGCATGTTTCGAACACAACAGTTTGGACAACAGTCATTACTGTTACACAAGAACTTTTTATGGTCAGAATAATTTTAGTGCTTCCTTCGAAAGACTATGTTTTCGTCAGTTACCTATTAACATAAATTCCAATGCATATTAAACCTGTTAGGCTGAGAAATCTCGGCGTACCAAAGGTACGATACCTTTGGTAACGATCTCGCAGTGCCTCTGGAGGTGCGCGGCCAGCTGCACGCAGAGGCCGTCTCCCGGTCCATGGCCGTGCACCTCGGCCAGGAAGCGCACTGCCTCCCCGACCGCCTCCTGGTAGCCCGCGCGGAACGCCTCCCCCCCGTCGCCTCCGCCCCCCTGCCTCTCCGCCGCTGCAACAAAGACGGGGAAGATGAGACTTCCACCAGCGACTCGTGACAACATTAGCTTCCTTCAGTAAGTACAGTACGGAGCACCACTTTTTGAGCAATTTGTTAGGCTTAGGGCTTAGGCTACGCTCGCTCTTTTGTTTTCCTTTTTGTAGTGAAACTTATCATGTTATCGCGTTATGGAAAAAGGGTTCGCATTTTATTTTAGTTTTAAGGTATAATTTATTATTTCTACTTCCTCTTTATTTTGCACAATTTTTTGTTTAAATTCATATGCCTAGGAAAAGTTGAAAGGTCGGTTTCAAAATTTCCGACACTCGAGTTGGCCACTAACCCTTTCACCAATCCGCACTGGAGCAACGTGATGGAGTACCTATGCTCTAGGCCTCCTCTAGGAGAGACCCGTGCCCAGTGGTGGGCCATTAATGGGTTGAAGCCAGCCTAGGAAATTTACCCACCGTTAACACGATCCTGTAGAAATTTGAGGTGACGGATGGCCATCTCAATGATCTCGGTCTTTTCTACTCGGCCGCGCCCCTTCTTGAGGTACTCGGGCGGGATGAGCCGAGACAGGTCCGCGAGGCAGTTGTTCATGCGGTCCCGCCGTCGCTTCTCGATGATGCGATGGGACATCGGATCTTGCTGTACAGATAAACTTCAAAATAAGTACGCAAAGCAAAAGAGTTAGGCGTGCAGGACGTGATACAAAAATCGTAATGTTTAATGTTACAGATTGTTTACGTTTAGCATTCAACATTGATAACATTGAAGTATTATTACTTACTAGCGTATAGAACCGACACCGCGAACACCATGTATGTCCCAATGCATTGGCGCCACGTGGCTTCAATTTTCAATGGATTTGTTCTATTTTGAGAACGGGGGCTCAATTTTGAAAATCGAACCACTCGGGCGGGACACATTTTGTTCGAGATGTCTGTTCTATGTCTTTATACTTCAATGATTCATAATAACAATTTTGTATCATGTCCACCATACCTAACTCCTTTGCTTTGTGTACCTTATTTATTATAATAAAAACAAAAAAATTAAGATTAAACATTATAGAACTTTTAACGGGTATATGTATAAGTAAGAGTTAAAAATCGGGCATATTCAGTATGACTTGCCCTCGAGACCTTCCCCTTCTTGAGGTAGGCGCCCGGTGGATAGTCCGCCTCGTCCTCCGAGGCCGCCGCGAAGTTCAGCTGGTCGCCTACAATCCGCCCCATTCCATCGCTTGAGTTGTAACTGAAAAAGAAAACATTGTTTAAAACACCTTTACCAAACATTATATGGTGATAAATTTGCAATTGACAATGTTTTTGAGCTTTTGATAGCTTGTAACTTCATTATTTCATCAAATACCTATTATGTAATTCCTATACTTATTGATGTTTAACATGTTTAGCAAATGGAAGTTAATACTAAACTTTTTTATAGGTAAGTTGGTACTAAACTAAAGAAACATAAAAATACAGGATTTGATTGTAATATTTTCTTCTTAAAATTGGCTGGTTTACACAAGCGCGTGGCGTGGTGGCTGATGGTCTGATCAATGCGATCCGCCATTTTGTTAGTCTCGCGGCGGCCGGGCCGGGCCCTCGGTCCACACTCCACTTCCACAGTGCACAGCGGACTCGTTTCGCGGTCGTACGTTTTATTAGTGAGTACTACGAGTAGTACACTTGTATACCCGTAACGTTAAGATATTAACATAAGTATACGTCGTATACTTTGGACGCGTAAGCACATCACTGTTTACAATATGGAACTCCCAAAACATTTGATTAAGGACTTAATAAAAATGTACCGGGAACGCGAATGTTTATGGCGCGTAAATTGCGAGGACTACAGGAAAAAGGGCCTAAGGATGAAGGGGTATCAGGAAATAGTGGATTACCTGAAATCACAAGGCGTATCTGAAGCGAACGATTCGTTGGTCCGAGACAAGATACAAAACTTGAGAAGATCGGTCAGGAAAGAGAGAAGCAAGATTGAAGCCGACACAGGATATGTAACTAGCCTGTGGTAAGATATACCTGTTATCTTTAGAATTAAAAGATGAAAAACATTATTCAGATCAATGACCTCTTTTACTTATAATATCATTGATTTAGATAACAATCTTATTGGTCGGCAACGAATTAAAGGCAGGCAAAGAGGTAGTGGTAGACAGGACTTAAAAAGACTACAATTTTGCAGCGGTTGCTTAAAAGTTTAACGAGTCATAAAGAATATTTAAGTCCCTTTTGTAACGTGTATTTAAGCAACCAGAACATACCACTATTTCACCCATCCACTCCCAAAATATGTTTTCATTATAAAGATTTCATAATTTTTATACACGAACGGACACCCCGAGACGCAGGGACTAACGGCAGTCGGGACTCGAGTGTGACTCGGGCCTATCTATAATAACTAGGTATAAAACACAAAAATTGTTTGTACGGATGTTCTTGTCCTTTATAGACTCTGAACCATCCAACCGATAGATATGCCTCAAAATGATTTCATTTGAATGGCAATAATCCGAAGGTGGTTATTAGAATACAGAGGTGGAATATAGAGGTGGTTATTAGGCTATCAGAATACAGATTTCTTATGTATTCTGAGCTTTTAGCTATCTGTCTGGGAAAATTGCCATATGTACTTCATCAAGTAGGTACATGTACGAACCTACCTACATGAAGTACATACTACGCGTTCACTTCAAGTTTAACCTCGTCGACCGTTATGATGTCACAGCTAACAGTAAGTATTGTAGACAAAAAGTAATCAAATAATTTCATTAACTTATGTAACAAATTACGTTCGCCACTGTGTAAGACCTTTTCTTTTTAAGTCATTGTAGTGACAAATCAACGACCGTAAAATAAATCAACAGAAAAAAAACATGAGAGGTGTCAAGGGACACCCGGATGGTACGAAGTTCCTTTCGATTTAAGTATTGTTTTGTTGTACAGCGCCATCTCTGTAAAACTCACTGAATCACTTCAAAAAAAGTGTCGTCATTCGTAAAATCAAAAAGTGTCGTAATTTTCCGTCTAGCCCCCTTTCACAACGCGCGATAAGGAACTTCGTTCCAAAATAATTTAACGAAAATAACATCAAAATCAACAACAAACTTGAGAACGAACGCGCCGCTGTGACCACAAAAATACGCGGGTAGGGTATCGTTGCTATCCGTACTGAATGAGGCGACCGCGACGCTTGAGGTGCGATACGAGGAGCGGAACGGGAGGTAAGGGCAAACTTGAAGTGATCGCGTAGTAGGTACCTAGATATGTCTGTCCCCAATTTTCTTTTCATGCTATTTTCTATCTACTACTGGTCAACTGGATTGCCTAGAAGAAATAGATTTAAAGCGATAAGGTCGCCCATTGTTTTGTATCCTTCCTTGTGCTCTTTAGGTCTATTATTTTATTATACAAACAATAATTAAATAAATAGATACCGTGTACCTAATAGGTCTACATAGCGGGACAATGGCCGTGACCTCTTGACCTACGGCGACCTTGAAATTTAAATGGCTCGTCGTCTCGTCGACTATTTCATTGCCATCTTATAGTCCGACGAAGGGGCATGTTGTGTTTACGATAATTTCTGCGTTGATTAAATTGTGAATATATTGCTCAAAGGATTTCGTACGCACACGTACGGAATTGGGTAGAGAACTAAAAACATAACGCCTAGTCTAGACCTCAGATCACCTTTGATGTGAGGCCTAGACTCAGTTGTGTTCGCCTGTCGACGACATACGACATTACTTGTTGTACCCAATGATATTTAAGAAATATCATCCTCTTTTACTTATAATATCATTGGTTGTACCCTATTTTCACAATATAGGCCTACTTGTAGAGATCGAGAGACAGTGGGCCGTGGGGGTACGGTCAGTTATTGTTATAACGGTTTATTCGGAGTTATAACTTCTTCTTCATAGGGTATAAAGGTAACGGTGTCATAAATAAACCAATTCTGGTTTTGCTAACCTTAGCAGGGGCGTATACAATGATGTTTAAATAAATATAGATACGTTATGCCCCTACAAATCAACTGAAAAATCTGTTCCGATGTCCGCAAGGCACGCTTTATTGCTTTATCGCACGTCTTTATCGCTCTCGCGTCAAAACTACATCGCTTTCTCTTTCTTCACATGAATAAGAGTTCCCAATTGGGAACTTTTTGAGTCACACAACGCGCGCGCTTATGACATATCGTCACCCTCCCCGCTAAGTGTCCTATCTGACAAACTGATCTATCTACACTGACATACCTACAAGTACATCTCTTTAATTTGGAAAATTTCTAGCTAACCGTCGTATCCGTATCGTCTACCGTTTAGAAGAAAATTGCGATTTTTGTTTTGCCTATTTGCAAAATGAGACAAAAAATATTCTCACTAACTGTCTTATGTACAGAAAGATATTTTTTCAAGACTTGCCAGGCAGAGACTACGCTCTCTTTCTCTTAGGCGATAAGTTTCTGCTTTCTTAAGAGAGGAAATAGGTCTTCTCAATCTGACACCTCCCAAAATTTCGGTAGAAAAATACAATGATCTGATGTCCCTAACATCAGGTGACACTTCAATCATTAAGCTGCCAGAGCATGTGGCATTTTATACTTCACTTTCTCACTAATTGAGATTCGTGTCATGATACCTCTTTGATTCTTTTATTGTTAATTTTATTAGCTAACTGTTTTATAGAATTAAGTTCCTGTATTAGACCGTGCCTACCTAACATTATTATTAAACTTATTTTAATCCTACGGTCAATAAATAAGACTGATTGATTGTAACTACGTTGTAACTATAACGCCCCATCTTGAGAGATTCAACGCCACTAAAACACAGACGTATCTCTTCACCGCCAAAAGGAGCCCGCTCAGCTTGGCTCCTACTTTTCAGAACATGTCCTTGGATTATACCGACTGCCTTCAGTTGTTAGGAGTTGAGATATCCTCCAAGCTCAACTTTGGACAGTTCATCGAATCCAAAGCTAAAACAGATGCAAGGAAACTTGGCGTCCTTGCGAAGGTGCGGCGGTACTTCACACCAAGGCAACTTTTAACCTTGTACAAAGCTCAGGTTCGGCCGTGTGTGGATTACTGTTCTCACATTTGGGCAGGTGCAGCCAAATGTCACCTTTCTGTTTTGGATTCAATGGAGAGACGTGCGAAGAGGCTAATTGGTGACCCAGATCTGGTTGAGATCAATTTGCAAAGCCTCAAGCACAGGCGCAGAGCCAGCCTCTCGGTTTTCTATAGGGCAGTTTGGAGAGTGTGCGCAGGAATTATTTGAATTAATTCCCCCTTCCCCGTTGCAACATCAAACGACACGACGTACGGCGGGTATCCACCCTTACGTCATTGATATCCCGCCGGTACGGACGTCGCGGTTTGCATCGTCATTCATTATGCGCACCGCTAAGGATTGGAACAGCTTGCCTGCGTCTGCGTTCCTGCCACCTATGACGTGGATGACTTCAAAAAAAGAGTGAATAGGCTTTTATTAAGTTAGTGCGCCCACCACCCTGGACCACATCTCCACTTACCATCAGGTGGGATTGTGGTCAAGCATTAACTTTTTTTAAGTAAAAAAAAGCTAATACTAAAGAGCGATTTAAGTAACTGTTACTGACTCTGGTTGGGGCGTAAGTAAACAAAGTCCAATTAAAAACTAATTACTAAGACATTTTTAAGACTGTGATTGTAATCAATCAATGCTTTCAAAAACCGACTCGATAGTTGGTTGAAAACAGAGAAGCTATCACTACAGCAAAAATGATTTTTCAGCACAATTGATATAGACACATCAGCTTAGCAGCTCGTCTATAAATAAATTATGATAATAATAGTAATAAAGAAACTAATACGGAATACCTTCTTGTTATAAAAAGCTTTGAATTTCAACGAATCATTAGATATAGTTAGTAGTAAGGATACATAAAGTACATAGCTGAATTTCCAAAATGCTCAAAACATTACTTCTAATGAAACTCGTGATAAATAAATGAAAACGATAATATCTGATTTTATTTATATTTTTAAGTAAAGTTTAACTGACGTCCTAACTAACATAAAATATAAAACAAAGTTCTCACAGAGTGACCTATCTGTTTCACATGATTAGAAGTAAATAAATATATACCTTAGAGCTTTAAGACTACTACTGACTTAAAGAGTAAGCTAAATATTATAGTAAATCTTAATCATTTCATTAATGAAGTCAAAGCTAAGTTAAGCACAGTAACATGATTGTAGCGCCAAACCGAAAAACGGTTGCCCTGGAAAACTATCAATTGCTAGTTAGGACAGTTAGCGGGGAGGGTGACGATATCTGCCTCTTTTTAATATATAATATCATTGGGCGTATATATATTCTGTGGCGTTAAGTACGTACTTTACGTACGTACGTATAGGTACTTTGGTTGAGAGTAATTACCTACTTCATTACAATGATATTATACGTAAAAAGAGGTAGATATGTCACTAGCGCGCCAAAGATAAATATCGTAGGAACAGGCAATTGATCCCTCTGCTCGTAGTCGCTCTGTCAATACAAGACGATACGCACGCTTTTGTTGTTTATAGAAGTGCTTGTGACATACATACAACGTTAAAATGCCTTCGTGTATTGTAGTGTGATTGGTGTAGTGAAACAAAAGACAAACGTGTGTGTGTTGTAGCTCTTTTCGGAACATATTTTTTGGTTGATTTGTAAGGGCATGACGTAGGTATCTATATTTTTAAAATTACATTGCTTCATTATAACAAATGTATACCTAATAACTAAGTAGCATTACATTTTTTATCAGTAGCATAATGTCACGCACGCTACACGAAATAATACTAGTGTATTTAGTGTGTGTGTGTGTGTGTAATATGTGTTTAGTGTGTGTGTATTTTATAAACAACATGCATATAGACACCTATTTACGTTTCATACTGATATCTATTGTAGCGACCGAATATTGCATAGGCTTGTTTTTCACATCACGTTTCAAGTCTCGCAGTCACATGTCATAGGTATCTACTAGAAATATGAATCCAAAATGAGACATAAAATCTTGAATCGATTTAAAATTTCCACGGGATCCACGTAAACATTCTTGTAACCAGTCTTTATGAGATGTTAAGTTTGTTCTCGAATGTTCGTCGTATGTGATATGTGTGGGTGTACATACAATACATCCAGGTACAACCATAGAAGAAATAATACATAGTACACATACAACGCGAGGCTGCCAAAAGTGCCAAACACATAATTCTAGCGCGGGTGTGTTTTATCTAGTTACAAATTCACTTTCACACAACATGACCACACTAACGACATCTGCGCGCAGCCGCACGCAGACAAATTAAATTAAGTTATTCAAGTGACAGAAACAAACAACCCACCATGAATAGGAAACGTCATACTTTACGAGTTACGACTTACGCCCGTAAACTTTACTTTACGTCATAGTAAAGTTTACGGTATCACTGAATTGTGATGTGTCAACAATTCCCTAAGCAAGAGTTACAATTTATGAAATGAGTTTATTTTTGCTCACTTCGAAGAAGAAGAAGAATCATTTATACTACTTCTTTCAGGTACTACGATCTGTTGAAATATGTGTTAGACCAGGAAAATGCAACGCCGAAAACAAAAACTAAACGAATAAAACTGGAAATAGAAAATTCCAATACTGATGACAGTTCAAATGTAAGTATGGAACTTATGGAAGTAACATAACTAACTACTCACAATTATGCGCACGCGCATACACATGGGACTGAAAATTACATTGCAAGATATCTTTTTCTTGTCGTCGTATTTTATATTTGACAAACAATTATAAAATACCTGTAGAAATACTCCGAGGCGAAGTATAATTTTCTCTTTCAGGATCCATTATACGACGGCCCTCTCCACATGTACCGCCACGCGAAAGCAGAAGTCACAGATTCTACCGAAAATGAAATAGAAGAAACTCCGCGAGCGGAAGTGTCGTATGTACGTAATCCCGACGAGTATGAGGCATTGGGCATTAATATAGCTGCGAAGGTCAGAAGAATGGAATCGACACAGAGGATTTACGCTGAACTTTTAATTCAGAAAGTATTGGCTAGGGGACTGCTGGGGACGTTAAAGGATACCACTGAATTATCGGATATGAGTAATAAATAGATGAGATGATATTACAAACGAGTCGAGATTACTTTTCATTTTTTTCCTAAAGGTGTCGGGACGAAATGCACGATCATACGGGTAGAGACTAATTTAATATTTTTTGTATGATTGGAATTGTGATCAACTTGATATCATTTCATGTTAGAAAAATAAGTTCTCTTGGAAAAGGAGTCGGAGTCAGCTTTTGTAAGCGCGGCGTCGCCTAGCCGTAGCCGAGTCGATTTGGAGCTGTTGATCGGTTGGTAACGCGCTTACGTTAGGTTGACGGCGCGGGCGAGGCGATCCGGTGCTGATCCCTTTCCGAGTTGATATGTGCGCTACGACCATAACACGTTACTGAAGTGTTAGAGCACAAAAATCGAATTTAAAAAAAAAAAAATTCTATGTACAGAGCCCTTTGAGTTTTATTATAGTAAGTATAGATTATTAAGATGCGGGCAGTGATGCGGGTCAAAAAGATATTAGTAGTTTAAATTCATAAAGGCCAAACATAATATATATTTATAGAGTTTTCACGTTACCATGTTGATATATTCTACACGTGAGTATTTGCTTATTCGGGTTTCACGAGGATGAATACGGCAGTCAGGTTACACGTTGGTGGTAGCAAACAGCAGGCCAATGTGTGCCAAAGGGCCACTCCCTTTTCTCTAGGTTAGGCAGTACATAACATATAGGGTTGCAGAGAATAGGTCGCGATTGTATAAAATGATGCTTTGAATTGATGATAACGGACAAAGTACAAAATATCCTGATAATGTAGCCCCTCAATTTCACTGATCAATAACATAATTTTACAGTTGAATTAATTGGTATTGAAATAGCTATATATCACGATATGTGTCCTAAAGATCATATTGTAGAGTAAACCTTAAGATCATAAAATAGTTTTTTTTAAATAAAATAATAATATTACATACGAAACTCAAGTCAGTCATAACTTTACTCATAAACATAACCATAACATAAAATTATTGATCCAGGATAGCAATGTTACGGTTATCTAGGTCCTGAACAATCTCCCGACTATCTTATCGATCAATAACTTGAAAAAGTTGATTAGAATCGAGAAGAACATCTGTGATGCCCTCAACCGAGGTCAGTCACGGATCACGAAGATCTCGAGGATAAGATAAGCTTATTACGAAATTTCAAAGGATGTACAATGTACATACCGGCCTTCGTTTCGAGTGTAAAGGGCGACTTCTGTGTAATGCTAATATCACTAATGACATATTGGCGTAAAGTGTATCTGTGTGTGTGTCTGTTTGGAAGCCATTTGTCAATGATTTATGCTCATTATCCCAGTCTCAAGATGACCATAATCTAAAAAATTCAAAATATTAAGTAGCATATGACAATGACGACCCTGTAGCCTAGTTGGTAGAGCCTGCCTGCGAAGCGAGGGATCCCGGGTTCGAATCCCGGCCGGGTAGATATTTATGTGACTGATAAAGATTTGTTCTTGGGTCATGGGTGTTTTTGTGATGTATTATATGTGCAGTCCATAGTCCATACCACCCACGACAAAGGTAAAACCTACACGGTATGAGTGTGATAGCGTTTATTTATTTATTTCTTACATTTTAAATTCTGTTACTATCGTAAATCAGATGAATATAAGGGGCATCATGTCTGTGGGGGCACCAGTTAATGGTGAAACCGTGTACTTTTTTTTAATAAATTATTTTATGCATAAGTTTGTAATATACTGGTATAAAACAAATATCACAAATCTATCACAAATATGTTAAGAAGATAAATCATTACCCATAGATATGCAGAAATTTTTTGTATGCTAAAATGTAACTGAAAAAAATCATTGACTTAAAATAGGTACACAAGATACTGAAGTGGCCAGTTAAGTACTGACTATGCACCCTACATTGGTTCATTCATTAGTACATTTAAATTGTGCTATATCACGATATTAAATTAATTGAGATTAAAAAAAAAATTCAATACAGAAAAAAATATTTTCTGTTTTTAGAGTGTATTTTGTATTTTTAGAGTGGGGCACTCTACAACCCTATTTTCTGTATTGAAATTTTTTTTAATTTCAATTAATTTAATATCGTGTTAAAACACAATTTTGATTTTTATTATAGTATAGTATAGAATATGCTATAGATAGATTGAATAATTTTTGTCTAAGAAGCTTAAACATAAATTCTAGTTTCAACTAGTGAAAACGCGTTCGGGACGGATAAGTTTTAAATTAGAACGCGTTTAATTGTCTGATCCTACCTATACGAAATAATAGTTTAAATCTATGGTGCAATATTTACGGAAGTGCTGCTGGAAAAATACTAGCTGGTAATGATTTAAATACAAAGGTCACGTCCACTCACGTACGGGCAGCGAATAAAAAGTTTACTTGGTATTTGTACTCCATTTGTACTCGTATAAAACTTTGTGTAGAACACATTATCCTATTGCTCACAGTTTCTATGTCCTGCTTTAGACTGTGGCATTTTAAGTCATATAAAAATCGCATTTAATATCTCCACACACTTTCCTTTTAAAAAAGGAATAGATCAGGAGTGAAAACCAACCATCTTTTCTCGAAATAAAGTTTGCTGTAGGTATTTAAATGGAAGGGTGAATAAAACCTAGTATCCCGAGTCCACCTCAATATCTACCTAGACATAATATTAGCGGCTTGACTCCGAATAATATTTTGCAACATTGTTCTCAAAGAGACGTCCGAATCATTACAACGATTTCATTGCATTCTAATCAGCTGTGAATTTACTTTGTAAGATTACAGTATTGTAGCCAGAATATATCACATTTATTTTTTCCTTTAAATAGACATTTCCACGTTACAGATTATTAATTAGAAATGTTTTGTAGGTAATAGCGTCGGTTATTTTCCCGAAAAATAACCCGAAGCGCTCATAGCCAGGCGGCTGCTTCGGAGGGCAAAGAGACCCGTGCTCAATAGTGGGCCATTAATGGGTTGAAGCCAGCCAGTCAAACCATTTTCCCGGAAATACTTTTCACACTTTTCATTTGGCGTAAAACTTAGTAATATGCGTGGTCTAGTCGTGGGACGTGGACTAAGTTTTAACAAAGCAAAATTTTCCTACAATAGGTCCTTGACATGAACGATCACGAGGTAAATAACGAACACGAGTATTGTATCAGGCTATAATCTGAGTCACGTGATATCGGTGTTAATGACAAGTGGACACTTGCCTAGAGACTCACCATACGAGTAGCGGTTTTGAGAAAATCGCTAATAAGCTTTGAGTATTTACTAACCAATAACTTTGAAATAAATACCCAAATTTAATATATTTATTTAAAGGCGTTCATAGACAGCAATGGTAATTTAAGGGCAAAGGCAGAGTAAATTAATTACATACCTGCTACTCCTGCTAGTGTATCTAGTGAACCTCAGTGTGTCGAAAAGTCACAAGTCGTAGGTAATACGTATAGTCGTAACTATAAAAATACTATTCCAGAAATAAGAACAATTTCTTAGAAATTCTATCGGCAGTTAGTGAAAACACTTCATGTTTCAATGATTTGACAATTTTTTATATACATAATCTGAAACATCAGAACGGAACAAAATAAATGGTAAAAAATTGCATGTACTGCATATTTGAGCAAATTGAAAAGGGATAAGAAGATTGAGTATGAGATTGTAAATGGTGTAAATCGACAAGATCATCAAAATAACATCATTAATATTATTATCATAACGATTATTAGACTTAATTAATATTTAATATTAATATTAATATTTAGGAAACCCTGAAAAACACGTTTAAAATTTACAATCGGTGAAACATTTCCATTTCTGTATATGTTGTATGTGTATGTGTTGTACGTAGACGGTTTTTAAATGTAGAACTCAAAAACAAAAACCAGGCAAGTGTGTGTCAGGCCACGCGTAATGTTCAAAGCCAAATATTTCGCAAACGGACTCCTAAATCTAAAAATGGTCTTACAAGACCCATAATATTTTTGGAAGACCTTTTCAACGATATCTACCCGTCGCGTACCCCAGTACGCGATGAATAAAAAATTCAACTTCGCATTACCTGTAGGGGAGGTAGGTACGCTGAAAAAGAATATTGCATTTTTCAATATTTATTCTATAATACGATTCTGGAGTTTTAATAAATACATATGTAGGTATATTCGTGCCAAATTACAGCTTTCTAGCACTAAGGGTCTTGGTGCTTTGCTTTGTACAGACGGACGGACAGACGGAAGGACGGACATGACGAAACTATAAGGGTTCCGATCTTTCTTTGGAACCCTAAAAAGCGCTCGTTTTGTAGCACGAGACGTTCTGTATGAATCGACCGTAACACATTTGAAATAGTGTACATGCGCAGTAGAAACGGCAACGATTAAATAAATAAATATATATTTGTATGTCGATTTACAACCTGATTAATAACTTTTAGCAATAACAACTAAAAACAGTGTTAGTTTACGTAGTACCAAGTAAAACTACTGGACGAATATCATTAAATTTTGTACACAGTTAGCCCATGATCTGAAATAAGATAGGTATAGGGTAAGTATTATTAATATCCCAGAAGTCGTGGGCAAAGCCGCAGGCAAAGCGCTTGTTTTGTTTCATATACATTCTCTCTCTCTCTGCTTCGTTGTCCTCAGTTCTGAGGGTCGTGACCACCACTAATCTTTTTTACAGCCTCACGCCATTTGTGTCGGTTTTCAGCGCCCCTTAACACATCGTGGAAAGTCGTGCCAAGAGATGTCCGGATCTGATCAGACCAACGTATAGGACTTCGTCCGCGAGGCCGCTTTCCTTCGATCTTACCGGTGATCATGAGTTTTTCTAAGTTGTCTTTGTTTTTCCTCGCGATATGACCGAAGTACTCCAGTCTCCAGGATTCTCCTAAGGCAGATGGTTGAGAGCCTCGTCTTGATGTTAAGTTGTTTTAGTATTGATACGTTGGTCCGATGTGCTGTCCAAGGTATTTGCAGCATTTTCCTATACCACCACATCTCGAAAGCATCTATACGTTTGTTTTGTTTCATATACATTAAATACATACAGATAATTTAGCTCACAAGTATACTCTTTACAGTTAAATTTGTAAAAGAAATTAAGAACTAAATAACTACTGGTAGATAGATACAAAGAATACTAACAGGAAAATTATTGTACTTTTGTCGGAACTTGTGAACGCACCTAGCATGCGACCTTGTCGGAGCCTCGGTTTGCAAACAAACATGCCATGTCTACAGATTGGTGTGTCTAAGAATTATTCAATAGACTTGTTTTTCAACGTATTCATATTCGGTTATCACGCCGCGCGCCGCGTGACGCGCCACGCACGTGATTCGTGACGTCACGACCCACCCAGTGCAGGTGCAAAAAAATTGTTCTATTTACTTAGTGTTTGTGGGTTTTTCTACAAGTTATAGCAATCACTGCAGCATGACTATGCGTGTCTGATCTAATTTAGGATATCCTGTTGAATAGGTCTCTTCCGTTATTTAATACTGACACTGCCCTCATTACGGTGCTACTATGAATATTGTATAGTCTTCATAAAGGTTCACGAGGTTACTAGAACCTATTATATCTGTCTATTTTGTACTAGAAGAAACTTGCTTCATATCCAAATACATTTTTAGACGAGTCTTATTTGGTAAACAATCTTATTCGGCTACTGAAACAGTTCATACGTCCCTACCTACCTGTTCTATAAAAAACCGGGAAAGTGCGTCTCAGGCCACGCGCAATGTAGGGTCCCGAAGTAGTAAGTTTATCGACTATTTATTACTCATTAATTACTTATGCTAACATAGCCGTGATAGTTTTCCTTGTAAATTCATCATATAACCTATTTTTGAGAATTTTTTCACTTGTCCAACTCCAACCGTTTAGCCAGGAGGGGAAAGGGACACTTGACTCTAACCAAAATTAGCAATTAAAACCCAAATATTTCGCAAATGCACCCCTAATTCCAAAAATGTCTTAGAAGACCCATAATATTTTTGGAAGACCCCTTCAACGATACCCCACACTATAGGGTAAGCGACAAATAAAAAAAAATTCTCACGTTGCCTGTACGGGAGGTACCCTGAAATTCTTATATTCAATATTTTATTTTACGATTCTGGAGTATTAATAAATATGTATATCCATGCCAAATTACAGCTTTCTAGCACTAAGGGTCTCGGTGCTTTGCTTCGGACCGACGGACGGACATGACGAAACTATAAGCATCGGAACCCTAAAAAATATTAGTACCAGGGACGGACCTCTTTATTCTTAACGCTCAGACGGTGCAGAAGCTACCATATAAGAAAGGTCATGAAGAATAAGCTTGAGAAGTGCGATTTAAATTCTACACACACATAGTCAAAGTGCGTCAAACATAGCACCCCTCTTTTTGCATAGGGGGCTAATTTGTAACAACATTCAAAGAGACACATCTACTACGTAGCATGGAATCCATTAGTGGACCACGCCTTTAAATCTAAAAACGTTTCCATTATTACCATAAACGTTTCCATACTGGTTTGTAGTTATTTTTAAGCATTTCGTGATGAGGATTACACCTCATTATTGACTCAAGTGCGATGCCACGTGAATTCCTCTTATCTAAGTCGCTCATCACGTGTATGTGATCGATCGAAAACATACATACATCATTCGCACGTTTGGTAAATCGCTAGTTATATGATGGTCTGTTTACGATTTGTTTTGGCTTGATTTTGCGGTAGTCTCGTACCCTCGCGGCCTCAATGGAAAAAAGGCATAAGATGAAAATTGCAATTTAACAGGACAGCAAAAATCTGTTAAATATCAGTAAGTACTTAGTCTAAAGAATTTACATTACGATATCTTACACAAAACCGTCAAGATTAATGATAAATACTTGACACATGTTTGCAGAGACAGATCTGAGCGGATGGGTAAAGCGGGGAATATATTGTTTTTTAATTTTTTTTCCTCTCTCCAATCATACTAATTATAATAACTAAAATTCAAAGTAACACGACTTATGCTTTTTTTCCACTGAGGGTACGATCTGTAAACTCGCTGCTAGCCGCAGTGAAACGTGGAATGATCTTAGTTGACCCCCTCCCTGACCGGTGTCAATGATACCTCCCTTGCGCAACACGGACACGTACATTCGATAGACAACAACAATCCGGAATTGGTTCATCATACTTGTCATATGATATAACCTACTTTGCCATGACGTGGATATAACACTACATAACATAAATATAGTGTCATCGCACTCATCATAGCTAAAATGATGATTACATAAAGCATTTTTATGTGAATAACAGATAAACGAGCTGTCAATGAGTCCTGAATCCTGATATTATTTCACCGTTGCCCAAGAACATCAGCAACACAAAAGGCATCACTGATGCGACGCTGGCCAAAAAAGTAGAGGGGGAAAAGAAAAATTCTATTGAGGGGATGATACAGTGACAAATTACTGCAATGATATTAAACTATAAATACGTTATGCCCTTACAAATCAACAAAAAAATCTGTTCCGACTGAGCTACAACAAACGCACGTTTATCTTTTGTTTCACTACAATAATCATTATTACATTGGTAAATTAAGTAAAAGGGATGGCACTACTAAAACCATAATAGTGAAAAAGACAGCTAGACGGCCTCACTCAGAGGCAGCTATCAACAGTCTGAATTGAAATCGCTACACTTGTCTAAATTCATTGGTATATCTTGTAATATCATTGAATTACTGTTACACAACAATTTATATTCGTTTAACAGATTGAGATTAGTCATTGTCACGCTGCACGCGGGTAATGCGTTACCTTCATCCGTCAGCTCAGATCTGTCTCTGCAAACATGTGTCAAGTATTGAAGTAAGTCACATAATTATTACCCCCTCAACAAGATATTATACACACGACGATCGTCGCGGCCACTTTCCAAGATAAATATTATCAAAAAATTATGTCACAAATCTATTTATGGAATCGGAAATCAAGTAGGTAAATGGCGGCTCAATATGATTATGTTATTGATATTCGATAGTGTTACGTGAATAAATCGTATTTAATTTATGGGATATAGCCGGAAGGTATGTATTGTACACAGTACATAAGGCTCCGCTCGCGGCTTCGCTCGTGTTTTCCGTAGTGATTAGTAACTAATTTTATTTTCATAATCGAATAACATTACTAATTTGTATTATTAATCTTAGATATACAAATTAGTTAGATATTAGAAATCCGCCAACGAGGACAGCGAATTAGTAGAGATACAGATTAGTAATTACTAACGGTTATAATCGAGATATCTCGAGACATCTTCATAATCGAATGATTCCATTAGTATATCTCATAATCGCCCACCACTAGTTTTCCGGGATAATCAGTACCCTGTATCTTATTGCATAATCATGGTCTATCAGTTTTTATGAAATGCAAAGTTTTATGAAAATCCGTTCAGTGATTTTTATAAAAAAAGTAGCAATCATCCTCAGAAACTTTAACAACTAAGTTTAATATTAGGATTACAGTTCAGTGACCTCATCAACCGATTCCGTGGTAACACTACCTAAATAAATACGAGTATTAATTATGTGACATCAGCTGTATGAAAAGTTTGAAAAAAAGCATTTTTAAAATACATTGAAACAGTTGTATTCATATTGTCGAGTCACAATGCGTATCAACATTATTCAGATTAGCTAATGGCTTTAGTTCAGGCCATATTCTAACATATCGATGTCGACATCAACTGGAGAAGTATGGTATTCTGAAATAATCTCATTCACCGAAAAACTAGAGCCACGGTATTCTGAAATGTAAAAATCATATTCACCGAAAAACTAGAGCGCTCATTCCACGCAAAATGTCAAATCGAATGAATAAGCAAGTCTAGGACACTTTAGGAACTGTCGGTAGGTGCTATTTTCCGAAGGTTTTCTGCCTAGATTAGAACTAATGATATTTAAAAAATAATATCATTGATTAGAACTATATTACAATGCATACTAGTATTGTAGGAAAAAGATCTGAGAGTACTTCAAAAGAAAAAAAAGAAAATCGACGCCCCCGGGGAATAAAATGGTATCGACGGTTACCGAAAAAAATTTTTTTTTCATTTTTGGCATCTACGAGTCAATATACATCTGCTAAATATTATTTAGATTTTTATCTTTGAATTTCATAAAATTAGAGCCATTTTATTTTTATTCCTCGGAAGTCATGTACAAATTATAGCCCATAACAAAGTCGTAATCATATATTACTGAACAACTACTAGTCTCTTAAGAACAGTAAGACGCGTATACCGTTTTATTCTTCTCTAAATAAAATTGTTACATTTCAATACTTCAAAGATGAGTATTAACTTTGACCGGAAGAAAATTGTAATAGTTTAATACATTTACAATTAATTCATAAAAGTTCAATAAAAGTGTATCGTAAGTGATGAAAACTGTCGATAGCATGATAGAGTTTTACGGGAATAAAATTGTTATATACACTTACGTGCTACACAATTAAATACGATAACAGTATTATTGCTTTTGGTGATAATTAAAAAGATATATATTATTTTATTATTATTTTTATGGAATGTAATTCCAGAAAAAATAACGCACGTTTTGATGTATAATTCAAAGATACCCAATCATTATACTGCCTACGATAAAACAAAACTGGTTTTTTGCTTCTCCTGTAAAATTTACTTTTCTCTATTACCATTTTATTCCCCGGGGACGTCGAAATCATGCTTATTTGTGGTCTCAGCAATGTAAAGAAACTGAATTTCAGAAAATCTCGAAAACGAAAGTTATCTTCCCTTTCAGATGATCATTCTACTTTTGGGACATTGGTCCAATTGGACCAATGCTCAGTCAGTAGTGTCAGTACATAGTCAACATCGCGCTGCGCTGCATAAAAGTGAGAGAGAGAGAGATGTCGCTACTTTTTGCTTGTACAGAGCCACCAACTTATCTGTGAAGTGACAAAAATTGGAATTAATGCCGACAGTACTTTGTGGTCATTCATATTTTGTCATGTTAGTCTCCTGTCTCAATTCAGACGGTTTAATTTCAGCGTTATTGATATACATAAATATATAGATATGTACATAATCTAAAATTTTAACAAAAAAAGAATTGACTTCAAATGAAGTACATACATCCAATAAAAAAAGAATCATCGAAATCGGTTGGCGTGATATTGAGTTATTCGTCCATTTATGGCGCACATACTTAATGCGAATTTAAGACTTATATGCTTTTGACATGGATGTCATTGTCAGATCTGGCTCAAATTTTAGTGGGACCACACGACAAGAACCAGATTTCGATTAAAAAAAGAATCATCAAAATCGGTTTAGCCAGTCGAAAGTTCTGAGGTAAAAAACATAAAAAAAATACAGTCGAATTGAGAACCGCCTCCTTTTTTTGAAGTCGGTTAAAAATCGCCAAATCGATAACATTTATTTTGGTACGATCGCCGTGTTTACCAAATACCATGTTATTTTGTTTTTACGTTGTTTACGCCAACCCGCGCTTACCAAGCACATGGAACAAAACGTGAGTCGTCAGATTCCAATTTCAAACGTTGAGAAATAAAAATAATTCGTTACCAGTAACTCCAGTTATGTAATTTGGCTTTGAATTTCGCAAAATAAGTGCTATGTTTATTCATCATAGAACATGGATAAAGAAAAAAATATATTCCCATGTAATATTGCTTACTCGTACTATAAATTCTGAAGAATCAACTGGAATCAATTAAGTACTTACTTACATATATTCTGAAGAAATTGCTAAGGTTCCCGCTCACGCACTCTCTTTTTTGAACTTTTCTCTCTCTCCCTCTCTCTTTTTCCCTCTTTTGAATCTTTCCATAACTGGACTACTAAGTTTATAGCTCCACATATCCCTTATTAGAGTTACAGGACAAAAAAAATAAATAAAAAAAATGAGTCACCTGGTTTTCGCTGGCTTCTATCGCCTCAGTATCATCAAGTTTACTCCTAACTTTAACAGTTTCTAGTGGTAAGAGTTTTAATGAAGTTGTTCTTACTACATGTCATTCTATTCAGTCTAATCGTTCCTTTATTTTTTACCGGAGAATACGATTTCGTCAAAAGAAGCCAAAATCGTGCATTATTGCTAGGTTCACAAACAAAAGTTCCTTTGTCATTATTGTAAGCTGGCACGAATTTCCTCCTGTAGTAACTAGGTACGTAGATTGCAAATATTGCGATATAGGTCAAAGGGGTCACAATTTACAGTTGAAAGTTCATACACATGGTGCCCAGGTAAGGTTTTTTTAACCCGAGACTACGTCAGAGTTTATGAATAACGTTATTTTTATTCTTGAGTAAAAGTATTGTATTTAGCTTAACTTCCTATTTCTGCTGCAAACAAAGTCGATTGCTTTAATTGTGGCGGATTCTACATATACTTAGTAGGTATTACGCAATTTGAGGTACATAAGATACTGGAAGTACCTGCTTATGGCGAAATTTAAAGTTTCTACAAAAATGGACAGAAAAATGTATGACTAACTAAAGGAAAAAAGGAATACTTTAGGTTGAGACCAAAAGCGTATTTTTTGACAATCTACCTTATAGAACTAGAATATGAATGGGTTATTTATAAAGCACCATGGATTGTATGTAACCATCCTTATTTGTGTGCTTACACTCCGCGTAATTCGGTCTGTCTGTTATTCGGTGGACAACAAATCTCTTATAACAATCGTATACGTACTTATACTACTAACCACTACTAATTATTAATGTATTTACAAATATAATTACAATATTTTATTATGTACAGATTAATTAGATAAATTATTCTGGTATTAGTCTACTTTGTAATTAGATAAATTATAATTAATCTACAAAAAGTTTGGAAACAGATTTTCTATCAAATAAACACGGTGCAAATAAATTATAAACGTTACACCAAGGCAACACCAAATGAAATGGATTTTGATTTTTGTTGCGTGTTTATCGGTCCTGCTGCGGGCCTATTATGATTTATAAAACCATTCATACTCCAGGCAATTCATTTGTCGGGCTTTGAACGACGTATGATTGGCTAAAAAGTGTCACGTGACCGCTTTGGTAATGCGAAATTGACGTTTACACTGGAACATGTCTGGAATTAAGAGTTCATAATGGGCGGCCTGTTCGGGAGGAGGCTTGGAGAGCGTGCGGGTGCTCTAGCGTGGGGGGGCACGTGGGCCGTGGTCACGTTGCCAGCCACGGCGGCGCGGCGGCATCGCTCCCCGATCGCGGCGCGGGCGTTGCGCAGGCGAATACGTTGCAGTGCCGTGACGTAACGAAACGACACAGTACCTGCCACTGGTCTTAGGGCAGCACAACATCCAAGTTAACTGTGCCTCCAAATATGGCAACCTCGAAAACTATAACTATGTCGCTGCACGAGTCTGGGGAATTTGAGGGACAGATGCCAGTCTACCATGTAGGCAAAGTTAAGTTTGGCACATTACACACATAGGGACCATTACACCACGTCATGGGTTGCCACTTGCCAGGATGGATTCCCACAGTTGGATCAGACATGTCAAATAAGCGTTAGTTCCCAAATACGAGTATGTGTTTGTTCCTTGTTATTCCGTCAATTTCCGTCCATGCTACCTGTAATAAGGATTCCTAATGCAGGCATGAGTGTGTGGCCACATGAATAGAACCTTTTATTTATTTTTGGTATGAGCCGATGAGCGTAATGAAATATGGTGTTACACTCGGCAAATGACTGCTAATCATCACATAAATGATAATATTAGTAGATTATAAATAGAACTACACGTTTATGGTAACGACAACAACGCAATTACCTACAACTTTAAAATGTCTACGTCATCAGGTCATTACGCACATAACATAATTATTATTATTAGGTACCTATACTTATCAGCATTTATTAGTAAAGATGAATCAAATTGGATTTTGAATCCAATTCTGAGAACGTAAGTAGGTATGTTTTAAATAGCCTGAAGGGCTGATGAAATCAGACGCGCCTAATGGTATGTATGTGGTCACCATTGCCTATGGACATTGCGACACTGGATGAGTTTATGCAACACCGACCCTTTTTAGAAAGTGTGATATATCTGCGGCGTAACCAGTGATATAAGAGCCACCTTGAAAAGACCTGCCTGTATTAGACACCTGTGGACAATGAGACCGTCACTCAGTGGGTGCCAGGTACACAACTGCATTTGACAAGTACTGGCCAGTTGATTGTGACATTGGAAAATGCGTAACTAACAATAGAACGTTATAACTTATGTTTTAACTAGTTTCGTGTTTTATACTAGAACATAATAACACGCGTCGCATACGCATTATCATCTTTTACAAACGGACGTCCCATTTAAGGTCACCTGTCCGAATAAACTGATTATATTATATCAACTGTCGGAATTAACTACTTAATTAATGCAATGAACTTCTGAAGAGCACGCATGCATATACCTATGGCAAAAGTAATAAAAACTTTTGGAACTGTACGTTGATGCCATAGATATTATAATAATCTAAAATTTTAACAAAAAAAAACCGACTTCAAATGACAACATACACATACATCCATCCTTTCCTATAACAATAAAAAAGAATCATCTAAATCGGCTGGCGTGATATTGAGTTATTCGTCCATTTGTCGCGCACATACTTAAAGACTTATATTGTTTTCTCATGGATGCCATTGTCAGATCTCGATAAAATTTAAGTGGGACCACATGACAAGCACCAGCTTTCGATTAAAAAAAGAATCATCAAAATCGGTTTACCCAGTCGAAAGTTCTGAAGTAACGAACATAAAAAAATACACACGAATTGAGAACCTCCTCCTTTATTTTGAAGTCGGTTAAAATATTTAGAGTTGATGCTATATTTCATGTAATGTTATGAGAGTTCTTGTTTTAAAACTTTAATTTTAAATGGTCTGCAAAAGCCGGTGCATAACTAGTGAGATGTAGGCTAACTAACATATAGTAGATAATAATAATAATAAATGTTTATTTCAGGCATCGAGGCCCATAACATAAATACCTTACAGACTAATATACATACAAAAATATAGACTTAAAAACTAATTCACTTATTCGCGAAGTGACACGCGCTTCCGGTGACTCTCGGTGGTCGTCGTCGTCCACGGAACCTAAGAACCTCATAGAACTGGCACCATAGCTCTCGCCTTCAGACCTTGCTCCAGTCTTGCCCATGACCTTACCCCGGTGCCCCCGCGTGCGAGCGAAATACGATTACGGACAATATTACGGACATTACGGAACAATTGCAATTCCTAGCAAGGCAAACGTGTCTATATCGACTAATATTATAAAGAGGAAAGTTGATTGTTTGCATTAAATAGGCTCCGAAACTACTGAACCGATTTGAAATATTCTTGCACTGTTAGGAAGCTACACTATTGCTGGGTGACATAGGCATATTATATTTTCAAAAAATTAGGGATCTTTAATAAATCTCCAATAATGTAACCCAAGGTGTAAAAAAATAAGAAAACCGAAGCAAAGCGAGGGCGGTTACTCGTGTTAAATAAATATAGGTTTACAGATCTTGGAGGTCTGTCTTTGTCATTGTTTTTTATGTTTCCGTCAAAAAATGATGTGGGTTGAATATGGGTTGAAAGAGAAAAGTGGATGGAGATTGAAAAAAGAACCGCTAAATGACTAGCGTAATCTGCGTAACACAAATCGTGAAAACCAAGATAAACCGACACAGACAGATATTCCAAGAAATAATCATTGTTTGATCAGGTTGACATGATTCTGTCAAGAGTTCTCAAGAGCAGTGCCGGTTTTAGCACTACCAGCGCCCTGGACGAGATTTCTACGGTGCACCTATCTGCCATTCAAACCCATAAAAAAAATATAAAAAAATTTACTATTATGTAAATCCATGCCAAGTTACAGCTTTCCAGCACTAGCGCCCCTTCAAATCTGGTGCCCTGGCGGTCTATTATGAACTCTTAATTCCAGCCAAGTTCCAGTGTAAACGTCAAATTCGTGTTACGAAAGCGGTCACGTGACACTTTTTACGTCGTTTAAAGCCCGAGAAATGAATTGCCTGGAACATGAATTGAATGGTTTTATAAAAGTTCATAATAGGCCCGTTGGGCGGTCGCCCAACCGCGCCTTACCCTAAGGCCGCTACTGCTCAAGAGGGTATCGTAATGTCTAATCCAATGAGGTATTCATGCTTTTAGCTAGCATCAATGGCCAAATAGAAGTGGGGGGCCCTATTGGGTCAAAGCTGAACACGCCTATGTCAATAGCTTTTGTAGTTTTTCCCGGTTTCAGTGTGATTAGGGTTGCCACCTTTTTTTGAAGGAAAAATAGTATTTTTTTCAAAATATTGCAAAAAATATAGTACTATTGGGAAATTCGAGGAAAAAAATAGTACACATTTATTTTTAGTGTTTATTCATTTTTCCACGTATCTTTCTTATTATTACTAGCTTTAGTTAATAAAGCCTTGTTATTTTTAAAATAATCATAGGAATTTGAGCAATTTGTATTAGAGTTTTTAAAAAGCATTTGGCATTTTTCAGCAGTATTTTTAGATTTAAACACTTGATTGTTGCTTATTTTTGAAATAATTTCATTAACCATAATTAATTCTGAATACAAATTGTCAACATTAATATTTAATTTAGTAACTAAATTTAAAGAATCCAATTTATATTATATTTATTACTTGAAATCATACTTGAAAGTTCGGGAGATTTTTCTTATATTTTATTAATTTTACTATTTGTGTTATATCCAAAGAAATGGTCTGATTTGCGCTGCTCTAATTCATTCATTAAGTTTTTCATAATATTTTAGACATCTAAAATGGGTATATTATTTCCTTCTAGCAACTTCACAGTTTTGTTGAATCCATACAAAATATGACTGACGAACCAATTCAGCAATATATTATCAACACAAGGTAATAAAGAAAGCCATCATGTGCCTACATGCCTTTTTAGTTCATGCCATTCCCCATCGACACTTGCTACAAATTTTTTTAATTCTTCCCGCCTCACCGCTGAGGATGAAAAATGAGTATAAATCTTTAAAATAATATTTCCTACATCATGCATTAAACAAATCATAGAAAACTTCACTGTGTTGTGTACTATAAACTCTGCAGGAATTATTGCATCGTTAGAACCAGCTAAGGATGTGGAAGAGGAAGAAGAAGAGGGTGTCCCTAGAAATCGTTCCAAAGTAGAAGCAGCCCTTCTCATTTCACTTTTATTGGAACGAAGTTCCTTATCGCGCGTTGTCAAAGGGGGCTAGACGGAAAATTTCGACAATTTTTGATTTTGCGAATGACGACACTTTTTTTGAAGTGATTCAGTTAGTTTTACCGAGATGGCGCTGTACTGTACAACTTTCTGAATCACGCTATTTTTTTTTGTAAAGAATTTTAACTTTACACAAATTTTTAATGAAGTACTAGGACATCATGAGCGATTAGGAGGTTCGACTGAACGTATTCACTGAACACAGTCGCATTTAGTCGAACCTCCTAGTCGCTCGTGATGTCCTAGTAACTTATTTAAAAATTTTGTGAAGAATATTAACTTCATACAAATTTTTTATGAAGTACTAGGACATCATGAGCGACTAGGAGGTTCGACTGAACGTATTCACTGAACACAGTCGCATTTAGTCGAACCTCCTAGTCGCTCGTGATGTCCTAGTAACTTCATTAAAATTTTTGTGAAGAATTTTAACTTCACACAAATTTTTAATGAAGTACTAGGACATCATGAGCGACGAGGAGGTTCGACTGAATCACGCTAGCGTGATTCAGAGAGTTTTACAGTACAGCGCCATCTCTGTAAAACTCATGGCGCTGTACTGTATGCTCTGTATAATGTATACATGGCGCTAGCGTGATTCAGAAAGTTGTACAGAGATGGCGGTGTACAAAAAAACTTAAATCGAAAGGAACTTCGTTCCATCCGGGTGTCCCTTGACACCTCTCATGTTTTTGTGCTGTTTTTTTTTCATTATGTTGTTTCATCAGCAAACAAACAACATGCACCCACAACCAGGGGCTGGTTCCTATCGATCTACCGATGAAAATATAGTATTATTGGTACTATATTATTTTTCTATAACATATAGTACAATTGACTGAAATATAGTACGATACTATATAATATAGTACGGGTGGCAACCCTAAGTGTGATCTTGACTCGAACCTCAAGAGCGCTCGAGTTGAATTTACATTCAAGTTACAATGCCATGCATAGATTGCTATTCATAGATAACGTAGGTTACCGAGTAGGTATAATATTATGATTGTTCAATGTCGCTATTCAGTACTTTCAGTTTCAGTGACATCGGAAATTGCATCGGAAGCATCGGTATTATACTCGTAGTTCTTATGTATATCGTGCTCAAACGAATGGTGTGATGCTTTTTATTTATTTGTATTCGTTTGTAGGCTTTTTTAAAAGTTCGAATAATTTTAGTAACCAACACAAAAACGTTAATAGTCTCAATGTGAAGACTAGACAAGAAGTCAATGTAACGTAGGTACGTCGTAGTAGGTATTTTTAACTAATTTTTAACCAACTTCAATAAAGGGAGATTCCCTTTATTTTTTATGTTTGTTACCTCAGTACTCTGTCATGTAAATTTTCGGAAAACTGTTTGTTTGAAATCGGTTTGTACTTACAGTAAAAACTAATAAATACATTATTCAGTAGGAGTACCTATCTATTATATTAATTGTACATATTAATTTTGCTTAATCTACAGATTTGAAGATACCTACTTAAGCTGTAATAAACTTGTACATAATTGCGATTTACCTACTTGCATAAGTAACATAACGAAATTTTCGGCGGTCACGTTAGTGATAAAATAAAATCTTTAAACCAAGAATCATTTGTTGTCCCTCTCGCACTAGTGCGGGGCTAAGCGTAAAATATGCCACGATAAAAAGTTAAACTATAATAATAAATGTATATGTATAACATATTATGCATTTTGCTTTTATACTTTGTGTGTACGTTGAACCTACCTCTCGAAATAATTTCTCCAGTCGGAGGTCTGCTGGTAGAAATTTCTTAAGAAATAAACAGTGCCTTTGTATATACCAATATGTTTTTTCTTAATTGCATATTCCGTTGCGTGTAAATGAACTAATAAATAAATAAATGTAAACGAATTTGTAGTATAGTTATATTAGTTATTGCATATTGAAACAGCATTAGTAGGAATGGCTTGAAACTAATTTAATAAACATTTTAATTATTAATCATACTGATATTTAGACAATGCTCAATATTTTTTATACTTTGCCAAGAAGTAAAGAATTATTGTACTACGTCATTGATAACAATTCAGACTTCAAACATCGCACGATCGAAAGTGTAACACGTTGAGTCACGTTTCTACTTCACTGACTGATATCTGACTGTAAACAGCTTGCACATCCGATTATTATAGCTCTCAAAATTTTCCATCCAACGCGACGGTCTGCACGTGCAACGAGATATATTGTAGCGTAACCAGTGAATTATATGTGCCTGTGGTCACTTAAATTATAGTTTAATTAGTTTTTAGTGTACCTATTTGGTACTTTGTCTAGACATTTAAAAATATGTAAGTTTTATTTCTTTATGTAAAAGTATAAAAATGGCCACTTTAAACTTTTTTGAAAGCGTAAGTCAGCAACTTCAGCTCGGTGAGGTATGATCTGTCTGACTGAAGGGAAGGTCATTGTCTCCTTTATCTTAAATCCCCTCGAGATTCCATAGGCTGCTTATATGTTTATATAGAAATATCCATTAAATATTACTACATATTAACTAAGTATAACCTATTTTCTCGAAGCATGAAAAAATTTCCTGAATCTCTAGTTTCTAGTAATTCATATTTGATCATGATACTAATGTAATGACGGCTATAAAAATTTTAGGGCCCGGCTACTGTAGATAGGCTTGTTTGCATGTCATTACAGAGTACTGTGTTATACTGAAACATGTCATTCAGGTGACAAGAATGCCTTAATATTAGCATCGCGATCGGCTCGGCTGCCGGCTTCGTAGAGTTGCATAGTTGGTACTTGGTGTGAGTGGCAACGTCCGACGACCTACACTATTACGCACACGTCAACAGTCAGGTCGGTGTGCGCTGGTCACGTTTCACGCGGCATGTGGAGGCCGCGGCCGGCGGCGCGACGCGTGCAACACCCCCTCCGCACGCCCTCTGTGCCCCTCATCCAACCGCGAGTCACGTGTTTCGCCGACGATTCTATTTTCACCTCGCGCTTTTGCTATATATAAATCATTTAACTTATTTTCGATATTAAATACGAATTCTTTGATCGGTAATAAGCCCTTTTCTTTTTGCGACATGTTCTTTACATTGTTAACATTACACAATAATTAATTAGATTGAGTCAAATAATTGGAAATAGTTAAAGATTTTTAAATCTGGAGATAAAACAGACGTTAATAATTACAGACCTATTTCTATTTTACCAACTCTTAGTAAGGTCTTCGAAAAATTATACAAATGCTGACGCACTTCAACAGCTGTAACTTACTCCACCCTGATCATTACATTAGATACAGGTGCTAGGCTTCTCAAACACATCTTTGAGGCCTGGAAGAATTCTCAAAATGCCATTGGGGTATTCTGTGACCTGTCTAAAGCATTAAGCATTAAGCTTAGTCACTACACGGTATCAAGAACAATTCACTTAAATTGATTGCGTCGTACTTGAAGTGTAGAATCCAACGTGTTAGCTTCAATGATACCAAATCATCGGGATCTCAATCTGTTATGGGTGTACTTCAGGGCTTAATTCTGAGCCCCTTCCTTTTTCTAATATACATAAATGATCTGCCGTATTATATTAAGAAATATGCAGACATTGCCTGTTTGATGATGACACTTCCCTTATATTTAAGACGAATAGAAATAAAATGAATTTTGGCAATGTAAACAGTGATCTGTCTCGTTTATCACACTGGTTTACTACAAATAATTTACTATTTAATGCTAAAAAAACTAAGTGTGTTGAATTTTTGCTACCTGTTAGTAAAAGCCTCAAATTAAATTATGAAATTCTAACTATGGTTAAATCCATGGTTTTCTTGGGTGTCACCTTAGATTTTAAACTACAACGGTGCCATTTAACGACTCTTGCAAGTAAGCTAAGTAAGGCAGGTTATGCCATTAGAAAGATAAGACAGTTTACTGATGTAGAAACTGCTAAACTTGTTTATTTTG
>OZ010684.1:17679062-17726475 GCA_963932265.1 Thymelicus lineola
ATGTCTACAGATTGGTGTGTCTAAGAATTATTCAATAGACTTGTTTTTCAACGTATTCATATTCGGTTATCACGCCGCGCGCCGCGTGACGCGCCACGCACGTGATTCGTGACGTCACGACCCACCCAGTGCAGGTGCAAAAAAATTGTTCTATTTACTTAGTGTTTGTGGGTTTTTTCTACAAGTTATAGCAATCACTGCAGCATGACTATGCGTGTCTGATCTAATTTAGGATATCCTGTTGAATAGGTCTCTTCCGTTATTTAATACTGACACTGCCCTCATTACGGTGCTACAATGAATATTGTATAGTCTTCATAAAGGTTCACGAGGTTACTAGAACCTATTATATCTGTCTATTTTGTACTAGAAGTAACTTGCTTCATATCCAAATACATTTTTAGACGAGTCTTATTTGGTAAACAATCTTAATCGGCTTTACTGAAACAGTTAATTAAAATATTAATTTACGTCCCTACCTACCTATTCTATAAAAAATCGGGCAAGTGCGTCTCAGGCCACGCGCAATTTAGGGTCCCGAAGTAGTAAGTTTATCGACTATTACTCATTAACTACTTATGCTAACATAGCCGTAATAGTTTTCATTGTAAGTTCATCATATAAGGTCAACTCGTCGAAGACCGGCATACTTCATTAAAAATTTCATTCATTAGGCAAATTTTGCCATTTCTATAACTTTTTAGACAAATTTTATTGAATTAGGTAATCAAATATTTAGTTGACCATTAAAAAAAAACTCTAAAAATTACTTTAAGGTTATCGATTAATGAAATAAAAATTATTTTTGAAAGAATGGTGAAATAGACGGTTTTTACTACCACGTCGGATAAGACCGTCTTGTGGAAAAAAAACCTACAAATAGGCGGTTTACGTGAATATAGACATTGTATACGCGTATGTATTTCAACGCCATTTAAATGTGTGCTATCGTTTTTCATATTAAACGCTCTTGTCGTCATAAATCGCAAAAAAATACGTATGTCGGGTAAGTCCGGTATAGATCGAAACTCAGGGGTAAAAAACAATTAAATCAAATTAAAAAATCGTTTTTTTTTTGTATATCAGTTTTATTAAAAGGAATCGCCTTCTTTAGGTCTACCATTTAAGAGATCAAAAACCAACTTACTCGATCGAAGTAGGTACTAAAATACACCTTCTTCTATATTCATATTATAATTGTTTTTTTTTTCAGCGCTAGTGCTAATACATTCGTCCGAAGTATAAAATAGAATATTATAATAAAATAAATGTATGACTCAAAGAAAAATAATAAAATAACACGGTAATTGAAATGAAATATCGATTATCGATTTTAAGAGTAGACCTTAAGAGGTTTTAAGAGAGACTCACTACGCAGGAAGCTTAAATATACGAATCATATGTATAAGGATTAATTTTATAAAATTTGCTTAGGCTTAAAAGGTTTATTACATCTGGAAACGACGAAGACCGGCACATGCCGATCTTTCCCTCCAAGAACTAGACGGACTTCTCCACTATTGCAATTTGAGGATTGGTTTTTTTCACTAGATGTAACTTCGTAAAAAAATATGTTTTATTCTATTCTAATATAATATTTAGATAATATTATTGATAATTAATTAAATTAGCTACACAAACCTTGATAAATATGATGAAAAACCACTTAAAATATTTTTTTGCCAACGTGTTGCCAGGTCGTGTTGCAAGTTGATAGCCCGACTAAATTTTATACGTATTTTTTTCTCTTTGTGTTATAAATAGCGCCATCTATGTCAATTTATTGAAACTAAAACAGTTTAAAGTGTTTGTACGCTGGGTTGTATTTGCTGTAGTTATTCAGAATTCGTTGTATTTCTTACTGTACGGTCCTACCCTCCAGACGGTCTTCGCCGAGTTGACCTTAACCTATTTTTGAGAATTTTTTCACTTGTCCAACTCCAACCAGTTTAGCCAGTTTAGCCAGGAGGGGAAAGGGACACTTGACTCTAACCAAAATTAGCACTTCAAACCCAAATATTTCGCAAATGGGCCCCTAATTCCAAAAAAATGTCTTAGAAGACCCATAATATTTTTGGAAGACCTTTTCAACGATACCCCACATTATAGGGTAAGCGACGAATAAAAAAAAATCTCACGTCGCTTGTAGGGGAGGTACTACCCTGAAATTTTTTTATTCAATATTTTATTTTACGATTCTGGAGTATTAATAAATATGTATATCCATGCCAAATTACAGCTTTCTAGCACTAAGGGTCTCGGTGCTTTACCTCGGACAGACGGACGGACATGACGAAACTATAAGCATCGGAACCCTAAAAAATATTGGTACCAGGGACGGACCTCTTTATTCTTAACGCTCAGAGCCTCAGACGATGTAGAAGCTGCCATATAAGAAAGGTCATGAAGAATAAACTTGAGAAGTGCGAGTTAAACTCTGCACACACATAGTCAAAGTGCGTCAAACATAGCACCCCTCGGCCCTCTTTTTGCATAGGGGGCTAGTAGCATCTACAGAGACACATCTACTACGTAGCATCGAATCCATCAGTGGACCACGCCTTTAAATCTAAAAACGTTTCCATTATTACCATAAACGTTTCCATACTGGTTTGTAGTTATTTTTAAGCATTTCGTGATGAGGATTACACCTCATTATTGACTCAAGTGCGATGCCACGTGAATTCCTCTTATCTAAGTCGCTCATCACGTGTATGTGATCGATCGAAAACATACCTACATCATTCGCACGTTTGGTAAATCGCTAGTTATATGATGGTCTGTTTACGATTTGTTTTGGCTTGCTTTTGCGGTAATCTCGTACCCTCGCGGCCTCAATGGAAAAATGGCATAAGATGAAAATTGCAATTTTACAGGACAGCAAAAATCTGTTAAATATCAGTAAGTAGTCAAAGGAATTTACATTACGATTTCTTACACAAAACCGTCAAGATTAATGATAAAAATTTGAAAAAAATTTAGCATAATTTGCAACTTTTGTAAATATAGATTTGTGACATAATTTTTTGATAATATTTATCCTGGAAAGTGGCCGCGTCGATCATCGTGTGTATAATATCTTGTTGATGGGGTAATAATTATGTGAGTTACTTCAATACTTGACACATGTTTGCAGAGACAGATCTGAGCTGATGGGTAAAGCGAGGAATATATATATTTTTTAATTTTTTTCCTCTTTTCAATCAAATGAATTTTAATAACAAAAATTCAAAATAACACGACTTATGCTTTTTTTCCACTGAGGGTACGATCTGTAAACTCGCTGTTAGCGCGGTGAAACGAGGAATGATCTTAGTTGACCCCCTCTCTTACTGACCGGTGTCAATGATACTTCCCTTGCGCAACACGGACACGTACGTACATTCGATAGACAACAACAATCCGGAATTGGTTCATCATACTTGTCATATAATATAACCTACTTTGCCATGACGTGGATATAACACTACATAACATAAATATAGTGTCATAGCACTCACTCATCATAGCTAAAATGATGATTACATAAAGCATTTTTATGTGAATAACAGATACTTAAACGAGCTGTCAATGAGCTCTGATCCTTATATATTATGTATTATTTCTTGCAAAGGAACATCAGCAACACAAAAGGCATCACTGATGCGACGCCGACCAAAAAAGTAGAGAGGGAAAAGAAAAATTCTATTGAGGGGATGATACCTTGAAACAGTGACAAATTACTGTTATAAAACAATTTATTATTCGTTTATCAATAACAGATTAGTCATTGTTACGCTGCACGCGGTTAAAGCGTTACCTTTATCCATCAGCTCAGATCTGTCTCTGTAAACATTACCTTTACCCATCAGCTCAGATCTGTCTCAGCAAGCATGTGTCAAGTATTGAAGTAACTCACATATTATTACCCCATCAAGAATTATTCACACGACGTTCGACGCGGCCACTTTCCAAGATAAATATTATCAATAAATTATGTCACAAATCTATTTACAGAATCGGAAATCAAGTAGTTAAATGGCGGCTCAATATGATTATGTTATTGATATTCGATAGTGCTACGTGAATAAATCGTATTTAATCTATGGGATATAGCCGGAAGGTATGTATTGTACACAGTACATAAGGCTCCGCTCGCGGCTTCGCCCGTGTTTTCCGTAGTGATTAGTAACTAATTTTATTTTCATAATCGAATAACGTTACTAATTTGTATTACTAATCTTAGATATACAAATTAGTTAGATATTAGAAATCCGCCAACGAGGACAGCGAATTAGTAGAGATACAGATTAGTAATTACTAACGGTTATAATGGAGATATCTCGAGACATCTTCATAATCGAATGATTCCATTAGTATATCTCATAATCGCCCACCACTAGTTTTCCGGGATAATCAGTACCCTGTATCTTATTGCATAGCATGGTCTATCAGTTTTTATGAATAGCAAAGTTTTATGAAAATCCGTTCAGTGATTTTTTTTAAAAAAGTAGCAATCATCCTCACATACTTTAACAACTAAGTTTAATATTAGGATTACAGTTCAGTGACCTCATCAACCGATTCCGTGGTAACACTAACTACCTACATAGGTACGATTAATTATGTGACATCAGCTGTATGAAAAGATTGAAAAAATCATTTTTTAAATACATTGAAACAGTTGTATTCATAATGTCGAGTCAAATTACGCGTATCAACATTATTCAGATTAGCTAATGGCTTTAGTTCAGGCCTTATTCTAACATATCGATGTCGACATCAACTGGAGAAGTATGGTATTCTGAAATAATCTCATTCACCGAAAAACTAGAGCCACGGTATTCTGAAATGTAAAAATCACATTCACCGAAATACGAGAGCGCTCATTCCACGCGAAATGTGAAATCGAATGAATAAACAAGTCTAGGACACTAGGAACTGTCGGTAGGTGCTATTTTCCAAGGGTTTCCTGCCTAGATTAGAACTATATTACAATGCATACTAGTATTGTAGGAAAAAGATCTGAGAGTAAGTACTTCGAAAAAAAACAAAATCATGCTTATTTGTGGTCTCAGCAATTAAAAGGAACTGAATTTCAGAAAATCTCGAAAACGAAAGCTATCTTCCCTTTCAGTTTGTGAAACTACTTTTGGGACATTGGTCCAATTGGACCAATGCGCAGTCAGTAGGTACATAGTCAACATCGCGGTGCTGATCTCAATTAATTCATAAAAGGGAGAGAGAGAGAGAGAGATGTCGCTACTTTTTGCTTGTACAGAGCCACCAACTTTTGTGAAGTGGCAATAATTGGAATTAATGCCGACAGTACTTTGTGGTCATTCATCTGTCATGTCATAATTATGTCAATCTCCTGTCTCAGTTCTGACGGTTTCATTTCAGCCTTATTGATATACATCTTGTCTCTGTGTTCCGTGGTGTTCCGTGACATATATAGATATTTACATAAACTAAAATTTTAACAAAAAAAGAACCGACTTCAAATGAAGTACATCCAATAAAAAAAGAATCATCGAAATCGGCTCAAATTTTAGTGGGACTACACGACAAGCACCAGCTTTCGATTAAAAAAAGAATCATCAAAATCGGTTCAGCCAGTCGAAAGTTCTGAGGTAAAAAACATATAAAAAATACAGTCGAATTGAGAACCGCCTCCTTTTTTTGAAGTCGGTTAAAAATCGCCAAATCGATAACATTTATTTTGGTACGATCGCCGTGTTTACCAAATACCATGTTATTTTGTTTTTACGTTGTTTACGCCAACCCGCAAGCACATGGAACAAAACGTGAGTCGTCAGATTCCAATTTCAAGCGCTGAGAAATAAAAATAATTCGTTACCAGTAACTCCAGTTATGTAATTTGGCTTTGAATTTCGCAAAATAAGTGCTATGTTTATTCATCATAGAACATGGATAAAGAAAAAAATACATTCCCATGTAATATTGCGCACTCTAACTATAAATTCTGAAGAATCAACTGGACTAGGTATTCGTGCATAGTCTATGGCAGATTAAATTATGTAGGTACCTACCTAAACTCTCCAGTCACAGTATAATGATATATATTAATACTGTGCTCCAGTGTTGCTGGCAGGAAATATTAATTTGAAAATAACGATAAAATACCCTGTAAGATTGTTTAGGTACTAAATAAGATTTACATAAGTACGAACAAACTGAACTATATTATGAATTTCAGAAAAGCTGCGGATGACCGACTAATCTTATTGTTCGCCAAGCTTGCTGGTGAACGTTTGTTTCCGTCATTCACCAGCGAATGGTGATATTCACCACAATTAATAGCTTAATACCATAGTTGACATCGCCCTCCAGATTACTAGAAAAAATCTTTTCCGAACGAACAGAGCCCTATATTATTTAACATTTGCCTTTAATATAAATAGCTGATCTATGATGATCTATCATTCACAAATCACCTTAATATTCACCGGTTAATTTGTTCCAATCAAGTAAATCAAGACAATTGTTTATTTCGTACTTACACCATCGAAATTGATGATTGTGAATCTTAGAATAGACTTACGAGTACATTTGGACTTTCACTCACAGTCCATTTTAAGTCTTTAAAGCTAAGGTTACGCTAAGTTTATAGCTCCACATATCCCGATAGAGTTACAGAACAAAAAAATAAATAAAAAAACACACGAATTTCCTCCTGTAGTAACTAGGTACTTACGTAGATTGCAAATATTGCGATATAGGTCAAAGAGGTCACAATTTACAGTTGAAAGTTCATACACGTGGTGCTCAGGTAAGGTTTTTTTAACCCGAGACTACGTCAGAGTTTATGAATAACGTTATTTTTATTCTTGAGTAAAAGTATTGTAGGTATTTAGCTTAACTTCCTATTTCTGCTGCAAACAAAGTCCATTGCTTTAATTGTGCCGGATTCTACATTACTTAGTAGGTATTACGCAATTTGAGGTAAGTACATAAGATACTGGAAGTACCTGCATAAGGCGAAATTTAAATTTGTTTCTACAAAAATGGGCAGAAAAATGTATGACTAAAGGAAAAATGGAATACTTTAGGTTGAGACCAAAAGCGTATTTTTTGACAGTCTACCTTATAGAAGTAGAATATGAATGGGTTATTTATAAAGCACCATGAATTGTATACAACCATCCTTATTTGTGTGCTTACACATTCGGCCTGTCTGTGATTCGGTAGACAACAAATCTCCTCTTTTAACAATCGTATAGGTACTTATACTACTAACCACTACTAATTATTAATGTATTTACAAATATAATTACAATATTTTATTATGTACAGATTAATTAGATAAATTATGCTGGTATTAGTCTACTTTGTAATAAGATAAATTATAATTAATCTACAAAATCAATTCAAATCAAATTTTCTATCAAATAAACACGGTGCAAATAAATTATAAACCTTACATCAAAGCAACACCAAAGTCACCAAACAATGAAATGGATTTTATTGCGTGTATACTGTCGCGGGCCTATTATGATCTTTTATAAAACCATTCATACTCCAGGCAATTCATTTGTCGGGCTTTAAACGACGTATGATTGGCTAAAAAGTGTCACGTGACCGCTTTGGTAATGCGAAATTGACGTTTACACTGGAACATGGCTGGAATTAAGAGTTCATAATAGACCGCATGTTCGGGAGGAGGCTTGGAGATGCTTGGAGAGTGGAACATGGCTGGAAATGCTGGAATTAAGAGTTCATAATGGGCGGCCTGTTCGGGAGGAGGCTTGGAGAGCGCGCGGGTGCCCTGGCGTGGGGGGACACGTGGGCCGTGGTCACGTTGCCAGACACGGCGGCGCGGCGGCGTCGCTCCCCGGTCGCGGCACGGGCGTTGTATTGCGCAGGCGAATACGTTGCAGTTCCGTGACGTAACAACACAGTAACTGCTACTGGTCTTAGGGCAGCACAACATCCAAGTTAACTGTGCCTCCAAATATGGCAACCTCGAAAACTATAACTATGTCGCTGCACAACTCTCGGGAATTTGAGGGACAGATGCCAGTCTACCATGTAGGCAAAAATAAGTTTGGCACATTACACACGTAGGGACCACTACACCACGTCATGGGTTGCCACTTGCCAGGATGGATTCCCACAGTTGGATCAGACATGTCAAATAAGCGTTAGTTCCCAAATACGAGTACGTGTTTGTTCCTTGTTATTGCGTCCATGCTACCTGGAATAAGGATTCCTAATGCAGGCATGAGTGTGTGGCCACATGAATAGAACCTTCTATTTATTGACGTGATAACGTCTATTAGAACGATGCCGGGTGCACGCACGAAAAAGCATGACTCATTTGTCGCGTTCCGTGAGCGAGAGAACAATGGCGAAAGCGCCATCTATGAACAAAACTATATACACAACTTCTGACTTAACAGAAAGGAACTTTCTGAAAAAATAGTTTAGTTCAGGAGTTCTAGATGGCGTCGTAGTATAAAGATAAAAGTTTCTTATCTATAAAAGTATGCAATCATTTCATCAATGTTTTGTCATTACGTTGTCACGTTAAACTACCGTCCGTAAACCGACTTTACATACAACCATTTTTTTGGTATGAGCCGATGAGCGTAACGAAATGTGGTGTTACACTCTGCAAATGACTGCTAATCATCACATAAATGATAATATTAGTAGATTATAAATAGAACTACACGTTTATGGTAACGACAACAACGCAATTACCTACAACTTTAAAATGTCAACGTCATCAGGTCATTACGCACATAACATAATTATCATTATTAGGTACCTATACTTATCAGCATTTATTAGTAAAGATGAATCAAATTGGATTTTGAATCCAATTCTGAGAACGTAAGTAGGTATGTTTTAAATAGCCTGAAGGACTGATGAAATCAGACGCGCCTAATGGTATGTGGTCACCATTGCATATGGACATTGCGACACTGGAAGAGTTTATGCAACACCGACCCTTTTTAGAAAGTGTGATATATCTGCGGCGTAACCAGTGATATAAGAGCCACCTTGAAAAGACCTGCCTGTATTAGACACCTGTGGACAATGAGACCGTCACTCAGTGGGTTCCAGGTATACAACTGCATTTGACAAGTACTGGCCAGTTGATTGTGACATTGGAAAATGCGTAACTAACAATAGAACGTTATAACTTATGTTTTAACTAGTTTCGTGTTTTAAACTAGAACATAGTAACACGCATCGCATAAGCATTATCATCTTTTACAAACGGACGTCCCATTTAAGGTCACCTGTCCGAATAAACTGATTATATTATATCAACTGTCGGAATTAACTACTTAATTAATGCAATGAACTTCTGACTGAAGAGCACGCATGCATATACCTATGGCAAAAGTAATAAAAACTTTTGGAACTGTACGTTGATGCCAGATATTATAATAATCTAAAATTTTAACAAAAAAAACCGACTTCAAATGACAACATACACATACATCCATCCTTTCTTATAACAATAAAAAAGAATCATCTAAATCGGCTGGCGTGATATTGAGTTATTCGTCCATTTGTCGCGCACATAATTAAAGACTTATATTGTTTTCTCATGGATGCCATTGTCAGATCTCGATAAAATTTAAGTGGGACCATATGACAAGCACCAGCTTTCGATTAAAAAAAGAATCATCAAAATCGGTTCACCCAGTCGAAAGCTCTGAGGTAACAAACATAAAAAAATACACACGAATTGAGAACCTCCTCCTTTATTTTGAACTCGGTTAAAAAGTTTAGGTTTGATGCCATATTTCATGTAATGTTATGTTATGAGAGTTCTTGTTTTAAAACTTTAATTTTAAATGGTCTGCAAAAGCCGATGCATACTTAGTGAAATGTACGCTAACTAACATAGAACTGGCACCATAGCCTTCGCCTTCGGGCCTTGCTCCAGTCCTGCCCATGACCTTAGGGAACATACCAAAACCACGTAACCCATTTTTTCCAACTTTTTAACCCCCTCCCCCCCCCTTCGTGACCATCCGTAGTATATGAGAAGACCCCCCCCTCCCCCCTAGTTTTCACGTGGTAATTGATAAATACGGTTTTCAATACTTTTTTGCAAAAACAGAGTTAAAAAATAATAATTTTGCTTATATTTGACGACTTTGTGGCGCAATGGTTGCTAAAATATTGACTACGTGACAAAAACCTAACCCCCCCCCCCTCCCCTCTGTGACCAATCGTGGTGTTTTGAAGACCCCCCTCCCCCCCCTAAATGAGGCACGTGGTTTTGGTATGTTCCCTTACCCCGGTGCCCCCGCGTGCGAGCGAAATACGATTACGGACAATATTACGGATATTACGGAACAATTGCAATTCCTAGCAAGGCAAACGTTTGTCTATATCGACTTATAAAGAGGAAAGATTTGATTGTTTGCATTAAATAGGCTCCGAAACTACTAACCCGATTTGAAATATTCTTGCACTGTTAGGAAGCTACACTATTGCTGGATGACATAGGCATATTATATTTTCAAAGAAATTAGGGATCCTTTATAAATCTCCAATAATGTAACCCAAGGATTAGTGATATGTGGCGACTTCAACGTAGACATTTTATTAGATAGTACCATGGCTACTAGGCTATTAAGTTTGTTTAAATGCTTCAATTTAAATCCATTATTCAATGAGCCGACCAGAATTACTGAAACTACAGCTACGTGTTTAGATAATATCTTTTGCAATTGTGAGATTTTAAATAAAGAGATATTCAGTAAGTTGAGGTCAGACCACTGCGGACAAAAAATTTCTTTGTATAATTCTGTCAATAAGAAAAAACAATTAATAAAGTGTAGACCAATAACTAAAAATAAGATTTCAACTTTTAAAGAAAAAATTCATTCAAAAATGCAAACGCAGTTATCGTTACAACAAAGAGATCCAATTAAACTATATAACACATTGTCTACTAACATAAATAACGAATTTAATCGAATATTCAAGCTTAGGTACATAGATATAGCCAAAAATAGTAAATTTAGTGATTGGGCTACTGTAGGTATTTATAAAAGTAGAAACAAAATGTATGACCTCTATGCCGAGAAAAAATACAATTTTTCTCCAACTTTCCACGAGCATGTGAGAAATTATTCTAAAATCTTTAAAATCGTTTGCATTCAGGCGAAATCAATGTATATAAAGGACAAAATTATTAACTCGGATGACAAAATAAAAACGATTTGGAATATAATTAGCAGTGAGAACGGTAACGCAAAGTCCTGTGATTTCAGTTACGAATTGCTGATTAATAAAAATATAATCACTGCTGATAAAGACGTGGCAAGCGAGTTTGAAAATCATTTCTGTAACATTCCTATAACGTTAACCCGTTCACTAGCTTCTTCACCGGCGGAAGCACTTTCTATATTAAAAAATCATGTTAATGAATGTAACATTTTATTTGAATTTAAACATATAACCACTAGAGACTTAATTAAAGCATTTCAGTCTCTGAAGGTAAAGAATACAGGTGACTTGTGGGGCATCTCGGTAAAAATAATACAGTATATTATAGATATCATAGCTCCATATTTGGTCGTAGTTTTTAATAAATGTATAGATCTCGGTATCTTTCCAGATCTTATTTATGAAATGCAGCAAAATCATTCCACTTTTTAAAACAGGTGAAAAAACTGATGTTAATAACTATAGACCAGTTTCTGTTTTACCAACTCTTAGTAAGATCTTCGAAAAGATAATACTGAATCAAATGTTAACCCATTTCAATAATAATAAATTATTACATCCTGAGCAATACGGTTTCACGAAAGGCCGGAGTACAACCGATGCCGGGGCTAGGCTTTTAAAGCATATATTTGAAGCATGGGAAGCATCACAAAATGCCATAGGGGTATTTTGTGACTTATCTAAGGCATTTGATTGTGTTGAGCACGAAACATTGCTGCTTAAACTTGGCCACTATGGTATAAAAAACAAGGCCCTTAGCTTGATCGCGTCTTATTTGAGTGATAGAATACAAAAAGTAAGCATAAACGATATTAAGTCATCGGGGTCACCGGCTGTGATGGGTGTACCGCAGGGCTCTATATTGGGTCCGTTTCTTTTTCTGGTATATATTAATGATTTACCACATTATATAAAGAACCAAGCGGATATTGTACTATTTGCTGATGATACATCATTAATATTTAAGTGTGAAAGGAATAAAGTAAATTTCGACGACGTAAATAGTGCTCTTTCGCATGTGTCGCGTTGGTTCACTATCAATAACTTACTTTTAAATGCAAAAAAAAACTAAATGTATAGAGTTTGTGCTACCTAATGTTAAAAAAGTCAGCAAATCTCTTAAACTAAATAATGAAACATTGCATATGGAGGAATCATCGGTCTTTTTAGGGGTGACCTTAGATAGTAAACTTCAATGGGGCCCACATATAACAAATCTCGCGACAAAACTTGGTAGGGCTGCTTATGCTGTTAGGAGAATAAGGCAGTATACTGACGTCGAAACTGCTAGGATAGTTTATTTTGCTTATTTACACAGTGTTATGTCATATGCCATCTTGCTGTGGGGCAAAGCAGCCAATATAGAACAAATTTTCATTCTCCAAAAAAGGGCTGTTAGGGCTATCTATAAACTTAAGTCTCGGGAATCTTTGCGTGAAAAGTTCAAGGTAATAGGTATACTTACAGTAGCTTCCCAGTATATCTTCAATAATGTAGTTTTTATAAGGAAGAATATAAACGCGTATAAACAAAATTTTGATATTAATAATCGCCAAACAAAAAGAATGTATCAATTAATTACGCCTTCGTTCCGCCTAAGTAAAGTGCAACGATCTTTCATAGGCCTTAGTGTACATTTCTATAATAAAATCCCAAAAATAATACGTGACTTGCCAATAGAATCTTTCAAAAAACGTGTAAAAACACAATTGTTAGGCAAGGGATATTATAGTGTAAACGAGTATTTAAATGACAAAGACGCATGGAAATGATTAGCTCTGCAACCAGTTCCACTCAGAATAGTAAACTTTTGTATGATAATATCTTTTTTGTAATATTTTTTTAAAAGATGTGCTGAGGAGTTTCTTTAGGCTTTTCTTCTCCTCCATGACAAAGCACCTTCCGAAAAGCCAAAAAATGACGTGCATAAGTGTATCAATGATACCTATATGAATAAAATATTTTGACTTTGAAAATATTTTGACTTTGACTTTGACTTTGACAAGGTGTAAAAAATAAGAAAACCGAAGCAAAGCGAGGGCGGTTACTCGTGTTAAATAAATATAGGTTTACAGATCTTGGAGGTCTGTCTTTGTCATTGTTTTTTATGTTTCCGTCAAAAAATGATGTGGGTTGAATATGGGTTGAAAGAGAAAAGTGGATGGAGATTGAAATAAAAGAACCGCTAAATGACTATCGTAATCTGCGTAACACAAATCGTGAAAACCAAGATAAACCGACACAGACAGATATTCCAAGAAATAATCATTGTTTGATCAGTTTGACATGATTCTGTCATGCACTACCAGCGCCCTGGACGAGATTTCTACGGTGCCCCTATCTGCCATTCAAACCCATAAAAAAAATATAAAAAAAATTACTATGTATTATGTAAATCCATGCCAAGTTACAGCTTTCTAGCACTAGCGCCCCTTCAAATCTGGTGCCCTGGCGGTCTATTATGAACTCTTAATTCCAGCCAAGTTCCAATGTAAACGTCTAATTCGTGTCACGAAAACGGTCACGTGACACTTTTAGCCAAACATACATCGTTTAAAGCCCGAGAAATGAATTGCCTGGAACATGAATGGTTTTATAAAAGTTCATAAATAGGCCCGCTGGGCGGTCGCCTAACCGCGCCTTACCCTAACGCCGCTACCGCTCAAGAGGGTATCGTAATGTCTAATCCAATGAGGTATTCATGCTTTTAGCTAGCATCAATGGCCAAATAGAAGAGGGGGGCCCTATTGGGTCAAAGCTGAACACGCCTATGTCAATAGTTTTGTAGTTTTTCCCGGTTTCAGTGTGATCTTGACTCGAACCTCAAGAGCGCTCGAGTTGAATTTGCGTTCAAGTTACAATGCCATGCATAGATTGCTATTCATAGATAACGTAGGTTACCGAGTTAATAATAATATTATGATTGTTCAATGTCGCTATTCAGTACTTTCAGTTTCAGTGACATCGGAAATTGCATCGGAAGCATCGGTATTAGGTTCTTATGTATATCGTGCACAAACGAATGGTGTGATGCTTTTTATTTATTTGTATTCAAGAATTCAAGTTCAAAGAATTTTAATAACCAACACAAAAACGTTAATAGTCTCAATGTGAAGACTAGACAAGAAGTCAAACAATGTAAAGTAGGTATACGTCGTAGTAGGTATTTTAAAATAATATTTTATTATTTTACTAATTTTTAACCAACTTCAATAAAGGGAGATTCCCTTTATTTTTCATGTTTGTTACCTCAGTACTCTGTCATGTGAATTTTTGGAAAACTGTTTGTTTGAAATCGGTTTGTACAGTAAAAATTAATAAATTAAATACATTATTCAGTAGAAGTACCTATCTATTATTTTTATTGTATTAATTTTGCTTAACACTAGGTCGGTCGCATGGGGTCTTTGAAAGCACGGGGTTTCGGAAAATTGCCATATTTTTTTAAATAATAAAGGTAAAAACTTGTACTTTACAGTAGCTTCCTAAAATATACTTAAGTTAAAAAGAGTGCAGTTACCTTTCAGTTAGCGCGCTGCGCTTGTGCATGATAGATGTTTGTTTTGTGCATGGGCTTCGAAAGACCCCACGCGACCGATCGTGTAAGCTTTTTCTTGTTTGATGGCAGACACTTATATATGTTATATTTAGCTTAAAATGGATCCTTATAAAGAACCTTAGAAACCTACGAAAATTTAAAATTAAAAAAATCTTAAAACATTGTCTTTTCAACTTTTTGATGACAAATACAGAAGCACAATAAACATCCTCCCAAGAACACTTCAACAGCACATAAAGCGCTTTGTTTGTCCTGGCTTCAACCCATTAAGGGCCCACTACTGAGCATGGGTCTCTCCTCTTGAGGAGGCCTAGAGCATACTCCACCACGCTGCTCCAGTGCGGATTGGTGGTGAGGTTAGTGGCCAACCCGAGTGTCGGAAGTTTTCAAACCGCCCGAGGGCCTCCGACATGGCTTAACGACGATTATCATATGATAACAACCGGGACCGACGGCTTTACGTGCCCTCCGAAGCACGGAAACGCTCAAGAATTTTTTGCCACCAGCGGTCACCTAACTTTGTCGATTACTTAAGATCAACGCGGTTGTTGGTCCTGATGTCCTGCAAAATCGATCTGAAAATCAACCTCAGATGACGAGAAGGAGGTGTGGGTAATGCTCGCGACCAATTGACAGAAAATAGTCTACAGTGTGCTATTCATGTCGCCAAAACATATATTCAAGACACGCAGCTTCACTTTGCTCAAGCTGTTCGGACGAGCGAAATGAGTTGTAAAAATTAACTTTTATATTTTAATATTTTTATGTCTTTTTGTGATCTCGGTAAAATAAGTCTTTGTTTTGATAGCTTATGTTGATTTAAAAATGAAAAGATAATATTTATTGTTTTAATATTAATTTAAAGTAAAGTTAGCAAAAATGAGCCAAAAACGTCTTTCTTTAGTTTGATTAAGACTGCTGTAAACTAATAAATATTAAAAGGATTATTATGCTTTTATTTAAAAGTACACCTTATTATCTTGTTAATATATAAATAAAAATGAGAATATCTGAAGCAATTATATAAAAAAAAACAATAAAATAAATGGGCTTTTAAAGACCCCATGCGACCGACAAAGTTACAAAAACTAGCGCGACCGACCTAGGGTTAATCTACAGATTTGAAGATACCTACTTAAGCTGCAATAAGTTTGTAATTGCGCTTTACCTACTTGCATAAGTAAAATAACAAAATTTTCGGCGGTCACGTTAGTGATAAAATAAAATCTTTAAACTAAGAATCATTTGTTGTCCCTCTCGCACTAGTGCGGGGCTAAGCGTAAAATATGCCACGATAAAAAGTTAAACTATAATAATAAATGTATATGTATAACATATTATGCATTTTGCTTTTAAAAAACTTTGAAAAACTTTGTGTGTGCACGTTGAACCTACCTCTCGAAATAATTTCTCCAGTCGCAGATCTTCTGGTAGAAATTTCTTATTGGTAAACCAATATGTTTTTTCTTAATTGCATATTCCGTTATGTGTACATGAACTAATAAATAAATAAATGTGAACGAATTTGTAGTATAGTTAGGTATATTAGTTATTGCATATTGAAACAGCATTCGTAGGTATGGCTTGAAACTAATTTAATAAACATTTTAATTATTTAATTTATCATACTGTTATTTAGACAATGCTCAATATTTTTTATACTTTGCCAAGAAGTGAAGAATTATTGTACTACATCATTGATAACAATTCCGACTTCAAACATATCGCATGATCGAAAGTGTAACACGTTGAGTCACGTTTCTACTTCACTGACTGATATCTGACTGTAAACAGCTTGCACATCCGATTATTATAGCTCTCAAAATTTTCCATCCAACGCGACGGTCTGCACGTGCAACGAGAAATATTGTAGCGTAACCATTGAATTATATGTGCCTGTGGTCACTTAAATTATAGTTTAATTAGTTTTTAGTGTACCTATTTCATACTTCGTCTAGACATTTATAAATATGTAAGTTTTATTTCTTTATGTAAAAGTATAAAAATGGCAACTTTAAACTTTTTTGAAAGCGTAAGTCAGCAACTTCAGCTCGGTGAGGTATATGATATGTCTGACTGAAGGGAAGGTCATCGTCTCTTTTATCTTAAATCCCCTGGAGATTCCATAGGCTGCTTATATGTTCATATAGAAATATCCATTAAATATTACTACATATTAACTAAGGATAACCAATTTTCTCGAAGCATGAAAAAAAATCCTGAATCTCTAGTTTCTAGTAATTCATATTTGATCTTGATACTAATGGAATGACGACTATTAAAATTTTAGGGCCCGGCTACTGTAGATAGGCTTGTTTGCATGTCATTACAGAGTACTGTGTTATACTGAAACAATCATGTCATTCAGGTGACAAGAATGCCTTGATATTAGCATCGCGATCGGCTCAGCTGCTGGCTTCGTAGAGTTGCATAGTTGGTACTTGGTGTGAGTGGCAACGTCCGACGACCTACACTATTACGCACACGTAAACAGTCAGGTCGGTGTGCGCTGGTCACGTTTCACGCGGCATGTGGAGGCCGCGGCCGGCGGCGCGACGCGTGCAACACCCCCTCCGCACGCCCTCTGTGCCCCTCATCCAACCGCGAGTCACGTGTTTCGCCGACGATTCTATTTTCACCTCGCGCTTTTGCTATATATAAATCATTTAACTTATTTTCGATATTAAATACGAATTCTTTGATCGGTAATAAGCCCTTTTCTTTTTGCGACGTGTTCTTTACATTGTTAACATTACACAATAATTAATTAGATTGAGTCAAATAATTGGAAATAGTTAAAACTTTTCGTGCATTGCACATTAAAAATACGGCTGATTTGTGGGGAATGTCTGTCAAAATTATGAATAATATAATAGATGTAATAGCCCCTTATTTAGCTAGGTTATTCAATAAATGTGTAGATTTAGGTACTTTCCCAGATCTTATGAAGAATAGTAAGATTATACCGATTTTTAAATCTGGAGATAAAACAGACGTTAATAATTACAGACCTATTTCTACTTATTCTCAGTAAGGTCTTCGAAAAATTATATTAAATCAAATGCTGACGCACTTCAACAGCTGTAACTTACTCCACCCTGATCAATACGGCTTTACTAAAGGTCGTAATACAACAGATGCCGGTGCTAGGCTTCTCAAACACATCTTTGAGGCCTGGAAGAATTCTCAAAATGCCATTGGGGTATTCTGTGACCTGTCTAATTCATTAAGCTTAGTCACTACACGGTATCAAGAACAATTCACTTAAATTGATTGCGTCGTACTTGAAGGGTAGAATCCAATGTGTTAGCATCAATGATACCAAATCATCGGGATCTCAATCTGTTATGGCCTATGGGTGCACTTCAGGGCTCAATTCTGAGCCCCTTCCTTTTTCTAATATACATAAATGATCTGCTGTATTATATTAAGAAATATGCAGACATTGTCCTGTTTGCTGATGTCACTTCCCTTATATTTAAGACGAATAGAAATAAAATGAATTTTGGCAATGTAAAAGTGCTCTGTCTCGTTTATCACATTGGTTTACTACAAATAATTTACTATTTAATGCTAAAAAAACTAAGTGTGTTGAATTTTTGCTACCTAATTACTTGTTAGTAAAAGCCTCAAATTAAAGGATGAAATTCTAACTATGGTTAAATCCACGGTTTTCTTGGGTGTCACCTTAGATTTTAAACTACAATGGTGCCATTTAACGACTCTCGTGAGTAAGCTAAGTAATGCAGTTTATGCCATTAGAAAGATAAGACAGACTACTGATGTAGAAACTGCTAAACTTGTTTATTTTGCATACTTTCATAGCCTCATGTCCTATGGTATATTGATGTGGGGCTCAGCGGCTAACATTGATGGTATATTTGTTTTGCAGAAAAGGGCAATCAGAGCCATTTATAAATTAAAATCACGCGATTTTCTGCATTAGAAATTTAAAGAAATAGGCATATTAACAGTAGCCTCTAGTAGTAGTAATATTATATTTGTAAAAAACAACATAGGCATGTTCAAGCAGAACAGTAACATGCATAATCACCTAACTAGAAAGAGACATAATTTTGTGACTTCATATTTTCACCTAAGTAGGGTTCAACGTTCTTATATGGGGCTCGGTGTACGTTTTTTCAATAAATTATCTAAGTCAATACATGATTTGCCTATCCAAATGTTTAAGAAATATGTTAAATCTCAGCTAGTAGGCAAGGGATACTATGGTATAAATGAATATATTAATAACAAAGACGCCTGGAAATTAGTGCCGCATCCAGTTCCGCTTAGGTAAGACCATATTATGTAACTTTTCATAATTTTAAAAGATGTGCCAGGGAGTTTCTTTAGGCTTTTCTTCTCCTCCACGACAAAGTACCTTTCCGAAAAGCCAAAAAATGACGTGCATAAGTGTATCAGTGATACCTATATGAATAAATTATTTTGAATTTGAATTTTAAGCTCCATTTATGATTCTTAAGAAAAAGCACTCCCTTCTCGATTATAGTTTACCTACATTAAATGTAATAATACCTACATTATGTGTAACGCTTTCGATGTTGTTTGGGAGTTTGAGATTTGTTTCTTAAAGGTCAATAAAATATGTAAATTAACTTACGTATTTAACAAAAATAATCTCATGTGATTTCCAGGTATTAGATATGTATGTACATTGCCATATCTAACCCATTAAACTCTAGAAGGTAAGCTTAAATTCTGACTGTATCGTGAAAGCAGCAATCAACATAATTATAGAAATAAACAAAGCTAGCTAGGTATAACGTATGTAAAGATAAATCTAACATTATCTACGTTGCATGTTGCGGAAGGTCAGTTTAGCTAGGTGACGTGTTAACTGCACAACCTATTCATCTATTTTAAAACCGTATCACACTAGACCAGCGTGCGGTAGTGAAAACAATGTATTATATTACAGGAGTACTTACAAACTTGTTATCAAGTAAGAAATTTGGAAAATACTCTAAATTATTGTAAGTCGGCGCTGAATTCGTAATTTATAGTTTCTGGAGTAGGATTTATTACATACATTTTAGTAAATTTTATTTATTGTTACAGTGTAAAATTTATATGAAAAGTAGATAAGTTTAAAATGGTATTAAAGACATTTTATCAACTTTATGCCAGTTAATTTAATTTGGTAAAAATTAATCATGGCATCGATAATGTAGCGCAACACTATAATGCTCAAAGACTGTAGAACAAGTTGCATAAAATATTATTTTGACAGTTTGTGGCTTTGGAGTAAGTCTGTGTTACATACACGTTACGGACAATTAATATGCTGATTACTGTACGTCGATTAAATGTGAATATATCTACCTCTTTTTTAATAAACATTGTGCCCCACCATAGTACCTGCTTACAGACGAAAGTTGCCAAATTCAATTAAAAAATATACAATATTTAATCAAAATACATATTATAATATATGCCAGTAGATTGACATTTTTCTTACTAAAGCTAAATGAGATATTCGTAAGAAGGTATCGAGGTATCTACGTATATGTTTTGAGGTGAACACAAAGAGTGCAGGTGTCTATTGAAGGTAACCTTTTGATGGTGTTTTCTTATTTTTTGGCAATTTTTATGGGGTAAGTTTAATAACGTAGTTTGTCTATGCTAACATAGCTATAAATTTTGAGAGCTTCCGTGCTTCGCAGGGCACGTAAAACCAATGGAGTTTGCTCTAGGCCTCTTCAATAGAAAGGGTGAATGCGTTGAAACTCAATATTTGTTTAATATCCATAAAAAAATATCCACTTGTATAAGGCAATGATCATTTCACTTTTATTGCACCCGATAATAAATTCAGAATTTTTGTACGTTCTTATGTGTATTGCTCAGACAGATCCATTGATCTGAGGTGTATAGATCGATTTTTGCATAAATAGACATTAGTCCTTAAAATTATAATATAAAACAGTAAAACACAGTAAAAACTGAAATAGCTAATTTTGCTCATTCTTAAGGTGAAGGAAAATATCGTGAGGAAACCTGCACACCTGAAAGTTCTTCATAAAGTTCTCAAAGGTGTGTGAAGTCTACCAATCCACACTTGGCCAGCGTGGTAGACTATGGCCCGTACCCCTCTCACAATGTGAGTGGAGACCCCGAGCCCAGCAGTGGGACAATTATGGGTTGTTGCTTTGCTTTTTTTTGCTCATTCTTTGGTCCTTCCTTTGAAAACAGGGATGTGCAACTCTTGTTTTGACATCGATGGTTTAGTCTTCCATATTATGCATCTTTATAACTTAAGTGTGTGTTATTCATCAATTGATTCATTCATTTATTTATTTGCTATAATATAATGTTAGAATTGTAGTTGATAAAACATCTGAATAAATAAAATATGCCTCGTCAACTACATGTGACTTTATAAATTAACTGTATGCTTACTTGTCATATTTAACGGCATGTCCGTTTTCCTCCCAATAGTGACGTGTTTCCATGTCAATAATATATCTATCACTATCACCACTAAAACAAAATAATATCACTGTTCAGCACTATCACGTAAATAACTGATTCTGTAACTTAGTCACATGGTTCCCGTATCGGGCACAACACTAGCACATGGATCATTTAGGTGATATTTTCACAAGTCATTTTTAATAAGTGATAATTTGTTGTTATCGTGTCAAACAGCGTGTTGATCGTAAAGTTTCACCAACGTTGATGCCGAGAAGCGTTCGAAACGGTTGCGAGACCGCGTCTGGCTAAAGCAGTCGACTGACTGTGCGCGGAACGCCGCCGGCCGGCTTACACAAGTCATGTGACTACCCTGACAAAATATGGCACGGGCGTCGCAATGTGCACACTTCGAGGGCTACCACTGCTTGTTTTTTTTCAATTCAATCAATATTATCATATATATATGAGAAATTCATCATACCTCGCTACGGCGAAGGAAAACAATGCGAACGGCAGGAAAACTGCGCCTTTGCGGTGTTCTTCGTTGTGTTGTTCTTTCTTCGGAACAATCCGTTCCGAAGATTGGAGAAGGCTATGGCGATCGGTTCCTCTTTTACGTTATTCCCTGTATGGCCCAATTTATTCCCGTCATTCCTTTTGCAAATTGTGAAATGAGGTGAATCCGTAGGGGATTCCTTCATGGCTAGTCATGCGGTGCCTCTTCTAATTCCTAATTTCAATGACGACTTACCACCAGGTATCACCTTGGTCTGGCCGGCATGGTGGTACCAAGGGTGTGGTAAGAAATGTCTAGTCGTTTTCCTACTTCACCTATTTGGTGTTAGTCGCGTGAGGATTATATTACCTAATAACAATATTATCATTTTAGTTATTAATATTATTACCGGTACAATACGTCATTCTTAGCAACGCGTTGGTGATGCCTATGTTTGTTGCTGATGTTTGCACGCTACGCTGAAGTACGCTGACTATCTGATTATGGTCAAAGATTATATTATGTATATCTTTGACTGCCATTTTGCCTGATTAGTCTCTACTTAATAGATTTAAGGTAACATTAGTAAACTATGCATGGTTTGCTTGTTTTGAATTCGGGGATATAATGTGGATTTAAAGTTTTAAACACTGTGTGCGGAAAAATTCGCTGAGCGTAATTTATTATTTGGATTATTGTTTAAACTGTTAAAAATGCGATGATATAAGAATAAGGTCTGTTAACTGTTTGTACAATTAGGTCTGATAGAACAGTTATGCAATGCACCTGTAGTTAATAGAACAAGGGCTTTACGCAACTACGCCTACGAAAGTTGCCGGCGACACGTACACCTCAACCTTAACCTTAAATACGTGTCACGTTTTACTTCTACCATATTTTATTTTCATTTCCGCGACACATATTAGCATTCATGGAGGTTAAGTGTCTTAGAAAATTGTTAAACAGGTTAGTAAGGCTCGCAATGGAGCAAGGGAGCCACGTTTCTATAATATGTATTCCCCTTCACAAGTTATTGTTGTGTTGTTACGTGACACATTTTATTGTGTCTATGTATAATAAACGCGTATATATGATGCCCTCTTTATCTTTATTAATAGGCGTATTATACCCACGGCAATAGGATTCAATCTGACATGTTTGCAAGACGTACGGACGGACGGCGTAGACAAGCCGGGATTGAAGAGAATCGAATAAAGAATCCTTAGACATTACGAAGATTCTTCGATTGACAAGCAGGAACACTAGTCCACTAATCATTATCAAATAAATTAGGATCAACTCAAAATGAAAATGATTTTTTTGAAATCATATTTGACAGCCCTCGAAGTCGCACATTGCGCGGCTCGTGTTAGGGTGCTTGTCTTGCTAGCTTGTGCATTCCTAGAGTGACATGCAAATGTATTAAACGTTTTCATTTCTTTAAAATTTAACTTATTACATAGTAAACTATGGATATAGTTAGGTTCCTATTAAGACACACATACGTACTAAATTTTTTGTTACAACAATGATATCCAAATTTTATAATTCCTAACAAATAAAGATACAAATTATCATAAACTTATTCTACTTTGACTTTCATTCAATATCGGAGTTCAGCTGAAAACAAAATTTTATTAAGCACATTAAGATACTCGACCAGCATGGCGTTCCACGTTTTAAGACGCACAGACTAATAAACTTCAGAGTGTTCAAGCATTTCTGACACGAATGACATGAACAACACACAATACTAATTTTTAAGTCTAACAAAATATCACAGCAATATTACAAACCCCTTTGGGAAAGTCGCAATTATTAACTATTGTTTTTAATGTGGGCTACCTACAAGAAAGTTTTTAATTGTCAATGCAATGATATTTCATCTATTTTCTCAGCTAAATATACTTTGTAAATTAATGTATTTATTTAGTTATAATAAATAATGGCAGTGCCATTGTACTGTATAAACTTTTAACCCTTAATTAATAGTGTACGTAAACAAGTATACTATTCAAAATAATCGAAAATTGCACTATTGAATTGTTCCGCGGATCCGCGGAAAACGTGGAATAAAATATTATCGATATACAAATGCGTCTATCGCACCACTAATCTGTGTCGGCGCCACGCTCGCCCGCACGTGACTAGCGGGCTTGCCCCCCTCCCTCCCCCCGACCTGTCCCCCGCCTCACCCTACCACGAGTACGGACGGAGTACGGAGTACGGGTGGGAGTACCACTTCCAGTAACAAACACAGTTAAGAATCAGAATCATTTTATGTAACGTGCGACGTGCCTTTATTACAAAGTAAACAAAAACAAATAAAAAAGAAAGTAGGTAACTAGGTAAGTACAAGCTATAGTAAATTTTTTTGGTAAACAAATTACTTACACTGTCTTTTTATCGTTATTTGTACTTTAAAAATCAGTTCAATAAGGCACACAAAATTAAAATATGTAATTTAAAGGTGAATAATCATAATTAATATAATATAATACCACAACTAATATTCTAATGCAGCAGGCACTCACGATTCGTATTTTATAATCCTGAGTTTATAATATCGATATTTCGACCCAGTTACATGGATCGCTCATAGCCCTGCCTGCGGCTTGCGTCGAAGTGATCGACAAAGTTAAGTAACAGCGGGCGCGGTCGGTAGTTGGATGGGTGACCGCTAGTGGCAAAAAATTCTTGAGCGTTTCCGTGCTTCGGAGGGCACGTAAAGCCGTCGGTCCCGGTTGTTATCATATGATGACAGTCGTTAAGCCATGTCGGAGGCCCTCGGGCGGTTTGAAAACTTCCGACATTCGGGTTGGCCACTAACCCATCCACCAATCTGCACTGCAGCAGCGTGGTGGAGTATGCCTCCTCAAGAGGAGAGACCCGTGCCCAGTAGTGAGCCATTAATGGGTTGAAGCCACATGTATCGCACCGTGACCGTGGATCGTGAATCGCGGTCACGGTGCCGTGAGCGGTCCATGTAACTGGGTCGAAATATCGGTATAATAAAATACGAATAGTGGGTACCCGTTGCAGTGTCCATGATGATAAAGTTTAAAAACTAATCTAATGTTTACCAATAAATATTTTTAAGATTAAGTAAGATTGTTTGTCAAAGTTATGAAATAAGTCTCGTCTGGTCTGAAAAGCCGATACCTAGGTACCTAGGAAACTTAGTTATTCGTTGTCAGAAAATTAAAAACCCTTACCAATTTTGCTACCAACTAGACATCCACCAACATACAGTGGGCAGTTGTAGGTGACACAGGAATTCATAGAATTAATATTTTTAGAAATATAACATGCAGGGGCTAGGCATAATATTAAGTTATCGGGGTCACCGGCGGTGAAGGGTGTACCACAGGGCTCGATCTTGGGTCCTTTTCTTTTTCTGGTATACATTAATGATTTACCTCATTGTGTAAAAAACCAAGCGGATATTATACTATTTGCTAATGATATACCTATCATTAATATTTAACTAAGTGTTATAGGAATAAAGGAAATTTCGACCATAATTTTCGTAGGTACCAACTAGCTACCCTAAGCTACCTAATTGGTGACGAAAGCAAACAAAATTATTTTAAATTACATATCTTGTTACTGAATGAGGTGTCATAAAAGTAATTATGTTTCTGAGAAAAAGTGTATTCGCACGGCGACCACCGAAAGATAAACGGTCGACATACTTGACCCAAATGTTATAACAATACATTAAATTGTTTCACTAAATTGAACTCAACGCAAGCATCTACCACAGCACAGTGCTGTGTTTGTATTCTGCGCAAGTGAAAACCAATGGACAAGCAGGACAAGCTATAATCAATATAATCCCTCCGAGGGCCCTACCACCAGTGGATGATTTTAGTCGCCTCTTACGACATCCATCAGGCGCCGTGGCGTGGGATTGGGATTAACATTCTAATAAAGCCCCCCAATACCATTACGGCTAAAATTCTTCCTTTTAAAGACTGGAATGCTGGGTTTTTTCGTCGCGTCGTCGGGTCGTCGATGTCTTCGTTCATACATCTATAATATACATAAATAAATATTTGCTCGTACCTATTCGTCGCACTCATCGCGGTCGGCAACAACCATAACTGATAACGCACGCCATCTAGTGGAAGAAATCCTATTTATAAAAGTTGCAATACTTAAATCATGGAACACAGCTGATGTCTGTGTTCCGTGACTTAAATACACGAGCATGCTCTGTTAAATTTAATATTAATACTAAAATTAATAATTATGATACTTTATTAATTATTATTATTACCTGTGGTAGTAGGTAGATCATAGACAAAGCACTGTCTAATCTTTAGAGATTCTGTGACCATATGTCAACCAATATTCGGCTGAATGAGTCAAATTTGTTTATGGTTGTGGTGACTGACTGTCAAATGACAAATCGTACCAGCAGTAGATTTTCTAAAAAGGCGTTTTAGGACTACTTACTTTTTAAGAAAAAATACCGAGATCCGTTTAAAAATGTTGGCTTTAATTAATCGTATCCTTGATTGGATTAAAAGCCTTTTCTGGAAAGAAGAGATGGAGCTGACTTTGGTGGGGCTGCAATACTCGGGCAAAACAACTTTTGTGAACGTCATTGCTGTACGTATTAACACTAAACAACCATTCAATTCTGAAACACTTCATATTTCCTTTATTATGCATTGATTTTAACATCCATTCCGTACATATTTAATAGCCCCATGCCGCTTACAGTTTGCGGCCTCTGTATGATTGGTTACAATAATTTCTGAATTTTATAATTGACTCACAAAGCTTTATTTTCTTTTAGTTATTTTAGTCATTATTTAAATACGTAGGTATCTGTGTTATTTAGATTTTGTATCTATTATTGTATATAATAGTGTACCAAAATAAAGTATTCTAATTTTAAGCACATTACATTTTATGCACATTTTCTATTAATTATTTAAAAACACCTTATTTAAAAACACATTGTTATTAGACAATAACAATGGCATTCTGTAGAACTGTTACAATAAATAATTCCCAAATATTGCAATTACTATATAATTCCATATATTTTATTAGTAATTCAATCCTATTATGAATATCTTATTGGCAATAACATTTATTTAAAAAATCATTGTATATCAAACATCACAGTATCAAATATCAAATGTTTTTTCCTAATATGTACTCAAACTAATCAAACAATGATCAGTCAAATGAAAAAAGACACAGCTAAAGCAAAAATTGTAATATTATTAATGCTTATTAATTTATAGTGATTATTAACATGTAATTAAATTATTTTTATGTGTCACAAGTATTTGATTGTGAAAGTAAATTAACTGAGGTACAACATGTAATGCTGTTAGTGTTATGTTAAAACTAATCTGTCTCTAAATAAGACAACAAATACAAATAAATTGCTTTGTGTCCGACAGGATTCACTTCATTCAGGCTTTCGATATGTTAGCGATCTCACCTTCTTGAACTTTGTCATTTACCATCAGGTGCCACTGTTGTCAGCAACAGCATAATACAAATAAGTAAAAAAAATAATATTACTTATGTATAAATCCTAAATATTTTTAATGATTATAATAAAATCATGATTGATATTAGTAATGCCAAAGCAATCACCGATGCGATGGCTGCCAAGGCATTACATCTAACGGATGCTATAAATATGTATTGGAGGAGGAGAGTGAGCTATTAACTAGCTCATTTACTCTACATTAATGACTGTTATAAAATCACTCGGAACAAAATTATTCTACAGAGCAGGCTGTACCGCCAGTACAGCCATACAAGCCGAAAACGAAAACGTTATATATAAAATATTGAAAGACTTAAAATATTTGTTGTTTACCTATTTGTAGATAAATTGGATCGATTGACCGACATTGAACTAAAACCTTTAGATAAACATCAACAACATGTTATCTGCTTGCAAACTCCTTGTTCCATGGTATATATTGTGTGTACATTTTATCAGTCACATAACTGTATATATTTATTTATATATAATATAATTACATGTTTTGAAAAATTTTGAATCACAACAATAAAAACATACAAATACAATGCTGCTGTTGTGATAATTTTTATTTTAAACTAGTGGATACCCAGCGTGTGCTACAATGCAAAAAAAATTGTGTGCAGAAAGTCGAAAATCAAAAATGTGCTTAATGCATTGTTTTAGTGGTCTCAAACCATATTTGCATTATTGCCTTTCAAATGAAATATTTTAGGGCATATCAGTTGGATGGTTTCAAAGTCTATAAAAATCGTCCGCTCCTGGTTCCTGTCATTTTCTAAGCAACAGAGCCTGATTTTTGAAAAATTTGTATAGGGTTTGATATTTTGTATAGGTCTTCTCCACTTATGAAATGTCTTCAATATATTAAAATGAAATCATTCTCATAATTATTCATGTTGTATTATTTTAAACATGCGCACATAAGCTTGTTTACAACTTACATGGTAATTATCGAAATAACTCATAAATTGGCGATACTAGCCATGAGCCATTATCAGAGATATCAAATGTGTAGAGCTAAATGTAACTTTTTAACAGCAGATGTTTTAACTAACCAATTTTAATGGTTATTGTAGATGAATATGTAATTGTTCTTTGTTAATCACATAATTAACAGTTTAATGTAAATGGTTAATTTTTTAACCATTCCTTTCATTAATTTTCTAAAACCATAATTACAGGTTTGTATAATAATTTTTATCACGGAATACGGTAGCTTTTAGCGTGAAGGCTAACAGAAATATTTTTTTTTTAGATGTACTGATACCAAAAACAACCATCCGGTTTCACCATAGTCACCATAGTAGAGGAACAAATATCCATACAATCTTTAACATTTTTAGTATTGGGCTGATGTAATAAAATATAAATATGTATGTGCGAATCGTTACTTATTTGAGATACATTGTGATTACAGTCTGGCCAGTTCAGCGAAGACATGATACCGACAGTAGGCTTCAATATGCGCAAGATCACCAAGGGAAATGTTACTATCAAGGTGAGATAAGAGTATTTAGTTATTTAGACGGTGGCAGGTACAAATATAGGGTCGTGGTGCCGGCTTCAACCCATCAAAGGCTCAGTATTTCTCGGATCTCTCCTCTTGAGGAGGCCTAGAGAATACTCCACCACGCTGCTCCAGTGCGGATTTGTGGAGGGGTTAGCGCTCGTCCGAATAGCGGTTCACCGCCAAAATGACGTGCAGCTGTTCTACGGAACCGCGGAACGGATGTACCGCCGCGATTTGAATTTCATGGTGGTTAAGTGCGTACGATCACAAGCAAATCCATATTAAAATGGGTGAGCGGCTAGAGTGCCTTTCAATTAAATCTGCAGTTGGGCGTCATGTTGGTAGTATTGAAATAAGTCTTTTATATCTCAAAAAAACATTTTATGGACATCCTATTAATAGCGTTATCAAGTTCATCAAAGGTAATAACGATGTATCGACGGGTGCAAAGTGAAAAGAGTCATCTACAAAGCAGCTTTATTGCAGATAACTCTTTTCACTTTGCACCCGGCGATATATTACGAGATAATTATTACAAGAAATTACATTTAATAATAACATCTTCATTTTTATACTCCTATACTCCGAATTCTCAGAATACGGAGCGGGAGCGTTGCTGTGCTCAGGCGGAGGAACCGCGGGGGCGGCTTTTCAACTAAATAAAATCTAAATTTCACTTACGTGGCCCATGTGGTTGGGCGTAATGTTGGTAGCATTGAAACAGGAGTATAAAAATTAAGATGTTATACGAGTATTAACACAGAAAACAACTGGACAATTGACTCCCATAACATTTATGTTTTTATGTGTGTGTTCACAAGTATTGTGTCTGTCCAGGTGTGGGACATTGGCGGCCAGCCTCGCTTCCGCTCCATGTGGGAGCGGTACTGCAGAGGTGTCAACGCTATTGTGTAAGTGCATACTGCATACAGTAGTACAGTAAAGCGTAGATGTAGTTGAGGAGTGACTAATCAAAAACCAATAATTTTAGTTTCTAAAAAAATACTATTTTTTCTGATCGTGATGAAAATATTCAAATTTATTAATTACTTCATTCAGTTTGATTAAAAAATTAATATTTCTACAGTAAAAGAATCCTTGAAAGTCTAATTCGGATCAAAAGCCAATAATTTAATCTAAAATACTGTATAGTAATGAAACGTTTTTTGCTTTTTCTCTAAAATTAGTTTAGAATGGAAATATTGGTTTTTGATTAGTTGTTAATGCTATAATTATCAGGTAATGGTATTGTTGTGGATTGGTCCCATATTTATCAACATTCAGTTGTGATGCTTGTGTACCTCTGCTCCATTATTTTAGGTCTGCATATGGCTTTAATAATACATGTTTTAACCTCCCAAAGCAAGGGATTGGAATGAATTACTCGCGTCAGTGTTTTCTTTTGATTATGTGTTCAAGGCAAAAGTGAATAGGCTTTGAATAAGTTTGTGCGTCTTACCATTCAAGTCTACATCGCCACTTACTATCATGTGGGATTGTATAATAATAAAGCGTTATCTTATAGTTTATAAAAAAGGAAATGCATGTTAGCCGTATTGGGACGGCTTAAATACTAATCCCACGCCAGATGGGTGTTGTAAGAGGCGATTAAATCCGGCTCGCTGGTGGTATGGCCCCTCAAAGGGATTGTATTGGTAATATGCAGGACATGAAACAAAAACGTTCGGTAATGTAAAATGCTACCTATATACGCAAGGTACGATTTAAAATTGATAATAAAATAAAAAATAAAAATAATTTATTTCAGGCAACCTTAGTAATAATAATAATAATAATAAATCATTTATTGCCACACATAGAAATGAAAAAATACAAGAGGTACAAAAAAATAAAAAGAACAATATACAAATTAAACAAAAAAAAAAGAACTTATTAACAGCTGTTATGTGGGCAAAGGAGGTGGCTCAGCTTCTGCTAACCCGGGACCTTGGTCCTGAGTAGCGCTGTTTTTCAGCCACCACCCGATCCCTTAGGTGATATGTGGGAGATGTGCACCCCTTTTCCCAGCCGTAGGAAAAAATAAAAAGTAACAAAATAAAAAAGAAACATTATTCTTCTACATGGTACATCTGCTTAAATCTATTTAAATATATACATTATTAAGTGCATTACGAATTATTTATTTTTATTATTATAATATATTGATTCTTGTATATAATTACGTATAACGTGCATGTTTGTGTGTGTGTGTGTGTGTGTGCGCGCGTGTGTGTGTGTGTGCGTGCGTGCGTGCGTGCGTCAGGTATGGTGGGATTGTTCTCTACAAAAAAAAAATCCTGTAGGGAAATGGACTTCCAGTGAGCGTGTTTCAAATTTTCTGCTGCAAGCTGTCTCCTCAATAAAGCTGCTTTGTACTTAGCTTTGAAACTCTGTGTACTCATTTTATTTCTTAATGGAGGGGGTAGGTCATTCCAAATTCTCGCTGCAGAAAATTTGAAACACCCTCGATATCGCTTTGAACTATGTGCAGGGGTTACTAGACGGCTGCTTCTATTAAAGCGCTGGTTACGAGTTGAGATGTCCTTTACCCATATGAGCTTTTCAAACAAATATTCTGGGTTTTTGTTCCATATGACTCTATGCACTGTACATGCATAGTGAAGATCTCTCCTAGCTTTCATGTTGAGTATACCCTTACGGTTTAAGTATGGAGTAATACATTCTTTTTTAGGTACATTAAAACAAAGCCACCTTAGCCCATAGAGTTAGTAACAATTACTTATAAACTATTTTAGTAAAATACAATTTAATTTAAAATACATTATATTTAATCAATTACATTGACTTTAATTTAATAGATTGAATTTAGTTTATTACATTGACTTTGATGTCAAACAAACATTATCATTTAACATTACCGAACGTTTTTATTTCATGCCATGCATACGTAATTGTTTCGCTGAGTGTACATGGTGTACACCTACGTTGGTTCGTTGTTGTTGGTTGGTGTACAGCTCAGTGCTGGATTTGTCAATACCCCGTATAGGCCGCGGCCTAGAGGTGATCCGAGGGGATCCGAGGGTGATCCGTCCGAGGGGCGGCAGATTTCAGAAGATGATAACAAAGATGATTTTGCTATTAAAAAATGCCGATAAAATTGTAATTCTTGTTTTTTACGCACTTTCTTAGTGACCAATTCAGTGTCTTCCTTACTATGAATGGAAATTATTATTTTAGAAAGTTACATGGGGCGGCGGAAAATAAATTGGCTTACACTCATAAAATATAAATCTGGTACATGGTACAGCTACATGGTGGACGCGGCGGACCCGGACAAGATCGAGGCGTCGCGCAACGAGCTACACAGCCTGCTGGAGAAGCAGCAGCTGGCCGGCATCCCGGTGCTGGTGCTGGGGAACAAGCGCGACCTGCCGCACGCGCTCGACGAGCACGGGCTCATCGAGAGGATGTGAGACATTCAACATTCTCTTTCTCTATTTCTCTCTCCTCTTTTCTCTTTTTCTCTCCTATTTTATCTTTTCTCTCCTTTCTTATCTTTTTCTCTCCTTTCTTATCTTTTTCTCTCCTTTCTTTATTATCTTAGTCTCTCCTTTCTATTATTTTTTTCTCTTCTATCTCTCTCTCTTAGCATATTTTATCCGATTAGCTGACAAACGAACATATGCGTCATCGCCTATGCTGTCGCTGTCTCGCCCATCAACATCTGTAACACCAATTTCCAAAGGTATCACCGATGCGTTATTGGCCGAGAATGGATAGAGAAGGCAGATAACCTATCTATATGTCATCTCTTCCTCACGCTTCTCTTTCCATCTTTCCCTTTCACTCTTTTGTCCGTCTATCATTCCCTTCCACACCCTTCACAAATGATAAGATCAAATCTACACTGTTGTGAAAGAAGTCAGGTCAGCAATGTCTATTTCAAAATAGACAAAGACCAACGTTTACGAATAAGTTTATCCTCCGTATTTACAATACAAAAGCAAAGACTTGTGTAACTCACCTCCAAGATAAACAAACAAAACTCACCGTGCATTGCAGGAACCTATCGGCGATCCAAGACCGCGAGATCTGTTGCTACTCGATCTCGTGCAAGGAGAAGGACAACATTGACATCACGTTGCAATGGCTCATCTCGCATAGTAAGTCCGGCGCCGCGCGCTAGGATACCCACAACACTTGGGCCTAATGCTCCTCACTTGGTTTATTATAGTCATGTTACAAGAGTGGGCCGTAGGAGAAGGATGCAAGTAAGTTGCTGTCTCTTTCTAGAATATTGCAGCGTCTTTGGTAATCTCACTTTCAATTGCACATATTAAAGGTAATTATAGGAATTGTTTAATGTATTGGCAGAAGTTATCAAGCTCATTATAGTTTTGACTAGAAATCAACATGAAATTGCTTAATAAATTGTACCGTCATAGAATTAGCATTGTTACATTAAAGTTGTTTAGTTTAAAACCAATTATTGTAAGGTGACTTCAGTGTGATTATGTTTAGTTTTGTTGACTAGGTACTGCAAGTTTGAAATCGGTACTAAATTTTTCGTATCGCACTTCTTGAATTCTTGCTCTACGGCCTAAATATTACTCATTATGGACTATTCACTGTTTATTTATGTGACTTTCTTTCACAGTCACTGAATAAGCCGTGAATTGTCGGTAATAACTAATAATAGTCTTTTAACGAATGGTAACGTGAAGAAGTGTCGTAAGGACAATACTTTGGCCTTTTTCAACGTATCATTTATGTTATTTTCTCCGGTGTCCGTGTAGTCGGCCCGTTGCGTGCTGTTACGTGACTTACCTAAATTTTTCTTCAATTCCAAATTTTGTGATTTATAGAACCTATAGACTAGACATAGAGTGATTTGTAAATCTCAACTGTCGACCTGAATCTAGTGAAAACGTTGCCTAATATAATAATAGTTTTATTTCTATCACTTTTTTACTAATTAATGGCATGGTATTTAAAATATGTAATAATTTTTTTTATCAAAAATGCTCATATCATGTCACCGAAAACGCCTAGTCAATAAATTATCCTTATACAGTACGTCCAAACAGAATATAAGTTTTAGCCATTTGAATAGAACTCTAGGGGATCCCTTGCACAGTATGCAATGTAGTAATATACAAAATCCGGTGGGTTAGTTGATCTAAAACTAGTCTTAAGTCGCACACAATACAGTTAAAAGTCTAGGCACCCCAGCGCCATCTCGCAGTCATAGCGAGACAATCGTTATTATTCCTATTTTCTAATCTAATTATATTTAGTCCCCATTTCTATAGAAAATTATACTAAATTTCGCACCTTTAATGGAAAAAAGCGTAAGTGGTGTTACTTTGAATTTTAGTTATTAATATGATTGGAAAGAGGGACAAAAGCTGCATATGCTCAATTTTTTTCAAATTTTTATCATTAATCTTGACGGTTTTATGCAAGAAATCGTAATGTAAATTCCTTTGACTACTTACTGATATTTTAAGTTTTTTTTTGCTCCCCTGTAAAATTGCAATTTTCATCTTATGCCTTTTTTCCATTGAGGGTACGATTTGTTTATTTTTGTAAATCAATAAATATTTTTTTTACTTGTATTTCTCGTTTATTTCTCTAGTAAGTTTTAGCGACACGGACTCGCTATTAGATTCACGGAATATCTTCTATACTTGTCTTGCTCTATGGTATGTATGATGTATTCAATAAACTCGCGACTAATGTAACATTTTTGCAACGTTTTTATTAGAAGCGGGCCTCCTCTCACGCGACGTTTTTCACGATTTTCACTTGTAGCTAGTTCGATATATAAAGTATAGGCTGTTAAAGTTTGATACAGATAGCTCAGTAGTAATGTACCTTACGCTAGAGGACGCTAGGTTCCGTACGAGAGGTGAGGGTCACTAGCGTGGACCGTTAGCGACAAGTTAATAAGTTGTAAGTTGCTATTTGAGTGCCGGCTGAAGGACTTATTTATAAATAAAGCAGAATAAGTCATTGAAGTATAATGTCAAGGCATGATTCCACCAGTGTGCGGCACTGTAATGCACAGTGTACGACACAAATGTTCACGCTGGTCGAGTCACTCGGGCATACAGTAACAAATTGTGAGCGAACATTTAAAATTGTCACGCACATCTGTATACTTTTGTGCGCGCACACATGTACGCAGTGGACTCGCGTCGACGCGTACACGCTTGTTGTTCACGAACTCAGTCTTGCTTTTATTCTTCGTTTCTTTTTAAGCAAACTAAATAATAAAACACAAGCTGCAGCACAAAGCACTACGTTTTCCTGCCCGTCCATATTTAACATCTGAAGACAGAAAACTCTTCTCAGTGAACATGTTTGTGCACAAGTGTGCCACAACACTGTGCGTTTACAAAAGTTACGCACAGCCTTGCCGGTGGAGACAGCAGCTAAACGCGATACTAGCTTAAAGTGCAATGCTGGAGTTTTGCACAAAATGTTTGTAAACAAATGTGCTGCACACTATTTTGGTGGAATCGTACCCTAATATAACAGACATCTCGAACAAAATGTGTGTCCCGCCCGGGAGGTTCCATTTTCAAAATTGAGCCCCCGTTCTCCTTTCAAAATCGAACGAATCCATTGAAGATTGAAGCCACGTGGCGCCAATGCATTGGGACATACATGGTGTTCGGGGTGTCTGTTTTATACGCTAGTAATAGTACTTCAATGGAATAAGCAGATGTTTTGGCAACAAGCTAAAAGGTTGGGCAGTTTAATGAGACGTAGACGTTATAAATTGGTTACTCCTTCTGTTTTTGACTAGGTATATAGTAATCTAAAACAAAAATCTCGTGTCACGTTGATTGTGGTCGCACTGCTCTGCGGCGGCTTGGATTGGTAGACATGAGAATAGGTCGTAAAGTATATTTCATACCGCTAGGTGATAAGTGTCCTTATCCAGAATTTTTGCCAGAACGTTTGTCGAGTCACCTAGTATGCTGTATAAGATTTTGTGCAATTAACATTACAATCCTTGCAATTTATGTCCTACTGTTTGTCATCTACGTTCAGAGCCGGCGTTAAGGGGGAGGGGGGCGCAAGGTTGGGCGACGGCCTGGGGCGCCAAAGGGGTGAGGAGCAAAAAAAAAGGAAAAATAAAGTTCTTAATAAACGTTCTCATTGGTTCAGCAAGAAAATTTTCGAGCAAAAATACTCGATTTTGACTAACGCCTGCACTGTCTACGTTGTATCCTGTAAAAAGTGTAAAATAATATCGAGTTATAAAGTACTATCGTATCATATAAACACTGTTTGGATGGTCTCCTTGTTCTCGTATGAAACAGCTGTTGTTATCCGTATTGATTACATTAAAGTGTATGCGCGTTTTTAAGCCCGCATGTTGTTCCAAGGTTGCGTTCGGTAGGTGATAGTGTTAGCTTTCCATGGTGCATGTGTGATTACAAGGTTACATTACCTTGCGAACGTTATGTATATTATATTACATATTATAATTGCGAATATTATTTCAAAGTGTTGAATTTTTTACAATAATTGGGATGAATTTTGCTCACTCATAAATACCTTCCTTATTTTTGCATATTGGTGCTTTATTGAGTAATAATCGTTTAATTCGTCATTATAATTCTCTTTATACTATTTGGTTTCGTAAAGGTTTTGTAGAAATTCGGAAACTCCAGGTTGCACTAGGAGAATGATAAAAGTATAGAATACTATGATTTTTATATTAGTTTAAGTAATCAGATGACCGAGCTTTGCTCGGACGCCATCTACTGAAGTAGCTTTAGTGTTGCTACTCGCCAATAGATGTCAGGAAGAGTCTATTGTAGCAGTTTTTCGATTCCGAGATTCCGAGAATATATATATTTACATACAAGAATTCTCGTTTAAAGGGATTACATACATTAAATCATTAATTTAATAAGGAGTCGCGAGTCACATTTTGATCAACATGCAACGTGAAACACAAGGAGTAACCATAAATAACATAACAAAGTAGGTACATAAATATGTTATCATTAAAAGCGCAACCTTAGCTCCTAGCTCCTGTGCCTGTGATCTAGCTTGAGCCTGACGGCAATTATTGAATTGCCGTGCAACCATTTGCAACCATTGGGTTGCATTGAAAGTCTGGCAAGCTTATAGACTATAGTCAAGCGTTATTTAATGGACTAGTCTAGCCTAACCAATTACGCTGTCTAATTATAAACTGATTTAATATTTGTCTTTAAAAAGTAACATGCTTTAGTATAATAAATGCATATTAAAATATTGTAAATTGTTATATCAATGCTGCCAACATTGCTTAGTTGTAAAAAACTATTGTAACATAAAAATGCATATCTACAGCACAATTAGATATTCAACATCTGTATTAAATGTTAACAACGAGTTATTTTTTACAGATAAATAAATAAATCGTTAAATACATTAGTTGGATACGAAGGCATTTCTTGGTTTTCGACACAAAATAATGTCGATATGGTTTTTCAAAATTGGACGGATACGGATATCTTGTCCCAGTCGTTTTGTTGGTAAAAAAAGTCTGAGAAATAATTCGGAATAAGTTTTTCTATTTATAATTTTGTGCGAAAACTAAACAGTGCACGTTTGGGAGTTATACAAAACTGTAATGCGGTGACTGAGGGATGAAGATGAAAGTATTGTCGTGTACCGGCAAACATTTGCTTACCTTTACAGATGGCAACACTCTTAAGTATAATAAATAGTCATTTTACCCGTCAAGCAAACATTTCATGCTCAGGGATTCTTGAGGTTTTCGCATGCATAATGACACTTTCTTTCTTAACACTTTTGTTGCGTTAGGAGATTTTTTCGATCTCTTGCAAGACTTTCAAGGCTATTTTGGACCCACAAAAAAAATCATAAATACATCATTGGTTTTGAGGAAGATATAAGTTATTTTCAAAATTGTTGTTTTAGGAGACTGATCAGGTCTCCAACGCAGCAGATGAAAGTTATTTCAAAAGGATGTCGAAGGGAACGTGTTAAGGTGCTTGTAAGACACGACCCGCTTAATACTTGTTTACGTAAAATTAAAAAAAAATTATTGTGGCTTGTAAAATTATTTTAAATATTTATTGGTACAGTTTATAGGTTGAACATATATTAATATTTTTGGTTATTGGTACTGTGCAAAAATTACTTGCCGTTTAAAAGCGACATCCCTGTCAAAAGCGACTTTGCAATTTTTACACATAGGAGTTAACCAGCTAGAACAATATTGTATGTATGTACATTATGTAGATAAACTGCCCAAAAAACATCCATTGTTTTTTTAATTTTTCGTTGACATTTGAACAAGGAGAAATCCTCCGAACATGGTCTCAGCAACTGTTCGACTCTTACAAGTGCCTTCAGGTGTTCTATTTTTTATTGAAGTGTTTGTTAGAATCTGCCTAAGAGAAGTGTTGAGGTTAGATTTTAAAAACCTAAACAAGACGAACGTGTGACACAATGGCAGTGTCCTTGCCCTAAGCCTGTATCAATGTTTGTTGAGGGGCCAATACTACACCTTTAGCTAGGCACACGATTTGAAATATAGCGAATTAAGTCGATAAAATGGCGCTCGGTTGGTCACTAAAGACATTACCATTAACCTTTCAGTATACGGGGCCCCTGTACGACTTAAGCACTGTTTGCCAGTCACATAGACTTTATACTTACAATATCAGACAGTTCCCTCAGATTGCGCTGTAAAGAATTGTATATACGTATTATAGTCTAGTTTCTCTAATTATATTATCATTATAAAATATATAAATATTTCTCATGTATTGTTAGCTAAAATTAAGTTTTAAGTATGTATGTTATAGACTAATTCCACTCGGATCTATCACTGTATATAAATGAATGGAACAATTAAATTATGTTGTCATAAATATATCTGTCGTAATGTTTCGTTTTTAATCGAGATTGTGATATTCCAGCGCTTTGTTTGCGACGATGGATGGTCTTGTGATAACCTCAACCGTTACGTTAGCCGAATTGTGTTGTGAGCTTAGTGCAAGTTTTACGTGACATAACGGGCTCGCTACGTAAATGCGAAGCTAAAATTTGTATGGGACCGAAGCAGAGCCATCTAGCGGCAATGAAAAGAAAAGCTTTGCAAATTTTCATAGATATTTATATTTATAGATTTGGCCTAATGTCATATTGATACTTAGTTATGGAATACATAGTTTAAAAAACGAAATAATAAACATAATGACGTCCTTGTCTAACGAATGAAATAAATACAATCCAACTCTACGTAACAGTTTCGCTATACTGTCAAGTTTTTCATGACGTCAGACGTGTTTTTCTCTTTACTACAGTGTAAATTGTGACATTACTAAGGTACTAACTACTAAAACCCACTTTGACTAAGGTAATGTCACAGTCACGTCAAAGTGGACATAAGTACGAACAAATCCGCCATGTTTTGTCGAAATTTGTTGCGTAGGTATGCACGTTTTTTCGTAGATAGGGCCGCTCCTTGTACCTCCATGCAAATTTTAACCAACTCGCATTTACGTTGCGAACCCGTTATGTTATGTCACGTAAAACTCGCATTAAGGCCTCTGATTCGAAATAGTGATGGTTTTTATTTTTGGTTGACCTCCGTGTTGGCAACATTCCGTCGGCGCTTGAAAAAAAACATCTCGCTCGCTAAATCGCAAGGAATACGATACAACGGTTTGATTTAGCCCGCCCGTTGAAATATAACGCGTCGATGGAAATATACCATTGTAAACATGCACTGTCATTGTTCCGGAATCGCAACTTGCCTGAAAGCGGTAGATATTTTAGCGAGCGGTTAACTATTCGCTTTAAAATGTAGCTTACTATGTGTTATTACGTTTACGAGCAGTTTTAGTGTGCCTTTAATTTAGCAGTTATTTTATGTTCCACTAGTTTTACGGATGTAACGTTAGGCGAGCGTGGATAGATATCTCAAATGTTTTGAATCGGCGGTCGGTCTATGGTGTGTAAATTTTTTTTTCAAATGTAACTGCACAAGATGCCAAAATATTCCCCGAAACGGTTTCTATTTTAATTTTAATTGTCATATTTTGCGTTATTTAATTTAAATCAACTTAGTTATTCCTGTTCTCTCTAGAGTGATTTCCGTATAGATAATGTATTTAGAAATATATTTTGTAGGGGTCTGAACAATTGTATTGTAGCAGAAAATGTATTTAATTATTTAATTACTTACGAGGTTATCCTGTTTCCTACATACATTTGTTAGATTTTTTTCTATCGTTTAATGGGAAACAAAATTGTGATAAGTAAAAGAAAATATTTATTTAATTGGAAATTGTGGCTTCGTTTGTCAGGAACGGAAAATGTGTGAAAATATTTGAGATATCTGCGTATCTGTTATTTTGTGAAGGTGCGTTATTGTCACACGGCTGTAACATATTCTCTTTTCTATGACGATGACACAAATCAATATAGTGGTGGAAAAATATTAAATTATGTTAAAAACTTTGTTGTTTATTTGTCGCGTGTTCCTTATTGTATTGTTGTGTATTAGTTTTAAAGGGTTTCACTCAGTCGACATGTGCTTTACAATCTCACTGTAAGTTTGACTATCAAGAAAAAGCCTAAAATACCTGTGGATAACTAGTGCGTTAATTTGGTATTTGTCGATATGCAGGCGAAAGTTGCTAGCTACCATACATCTACTTTGTTGTAGTAGGGGAGCCCAAGAGGGAATTTTTGGATTTACTCGAGCGCGGCAGATTATTATAAGGGAGGATACCTTACATATTGATAAGTACCTCCAGCCAGTATGAGCCCTTAATGTAGAGGGGTACGCTCTGGGGAGCCTATCAGTAAAGGAAACGATCGTCTGAAAGCTTTGTGGGAAAAAATCCACTAGTTAGACGACCGAACTAGTCGGAACGAGCTTTCAGACGATCGAGTTTTTTACTCATGGGTTCCCCTGAGCGTACTCCCCTATCCCCTATATTAAGGGCTCATACTGGCTGAAGGTACTTATCAATATGTACCCTCTTGGGCTCCCCTATTGACAGTAGTCATTGAAAATAACCTATATATTGGCAAAAATTTGATATTTTGCCCGAACTATTGACGCAGAAAATAAAGGTACATGAGTACGTTGGTGATGAGCGAGCAAACTGATAGTCTTACTGGCGAACTGGAATTGGCAGGTAGGACTGTTATGGACTTCCACCGTATCCAGTTTTCTCTTACCCGTTTGTAACGTTCCTTATCAACTTGATGCGGTTATTTATCTATACTAATATATAAAGAGGAAAGATTTGATTGTTTGCATTGAATAGGCTCCGAAACTACCGAACCGATTTGAAAAATTCTTTCACTGTTGGGAAGCTACATTATCCCCGGGTGACATAGGCTATATTATATTTTTTTTTACTATTTTGCCGAAGCGAAGCGAGGGCGATTTCCTAGTTTTTAATAAGAAAGATTTATATCTATTCAAATCATTTATTGTACATTTGTAATGTTGAGTACGTAAAATAAATCTTGAAGGAAAAAACTACCTAATTAATATCTATGTAATATAATAATATGTAGCGGATAACTAAGCTGCAAACATTTTCAACATTAACAATTATAAAAAATTATATTCAAAATAAGTAAAATGAAAAATTACAAAAACGTTCACAGTCACACATTTTCGGATAAATTCTTCAGTTCCAACATCAACGAGATTCTTAAAAATAATGTCTATAAATCCAACATATTTATGAAAACCGAAACGATATCTTATTAACTCACATTAGGGAGCGTACAAACTGACCGGTTTCATTATGGCCGATGTCAAATCAGAGCATTAGAAACAGCAAATATACAATATTCTTTCGAAAACTGAATATTTACTCCACTATTCTTTTCCACACTCTCTCTTTTTATCTTACAATTAAAATAGTATTTAGGGTAGGCACGTAAAGTCAACTCCAATCTCCGTATCTAGACAAGCACAAATGACCATTTACAATACTCTATCTATCCACAATATCTGGGAAAGTTAATAAGTACATAATGACTGTAGTATTTGTAAATTTTTGACAGTTTCTGTTAAATCAACATTTGCTAGATAGCTTTGGAGGCAACTTACTAAAGATTATGGATAGATAACTATTGGAACTGGTCATATATACCTACATATTGTGTGTAAATAACAGCTAACCTATGATATAAAATATTTAATATCTAATTCTAAATAGTTATAAAATGAAATCAATGGGTTTCATTTCTTATCACATATATATTATAAATGCTAATCATCCGGCAGGTTTCTATAACCTACCGCTCCCCTACTCTTGATAAGAGATTATACTGGTGTGTTGTACATTTTTGCAATTTGATAAACAAACTAGGATATAAATGTTAACTCCTGGAATGCTCCTGGAATTATTTTTAGCACCAATGTCCTATTGTTTATCACAGATATATTCACGATAGTAAAAAATACGACACAACAGAATAACTGCAGTTAGAGATAGGTTGTAGGAACTTATCGGTAGTGTCACGTGACTAAAATATTTCTCCACAATACAAATGCTATAGATTGATATACATTTTTCAGCTTTCATTTATATACCTAACTTAAAATTATATTAAAATATTTCTTTATATAAAATCTAAATTCAAGACAAATCTCATATTTGTCATGTGGCGGACGGTATTATTTTTTAGGATTAGATTTAAAGGTGTAATTTGCTTTTGGTTTGTTTATTGTAGTCATTTAATATTTATTACAAAGAACTCCCGGACACAGGATTCTTAAAATAAAAAAGTAATTAGTTTACCGGCAATAAATACGCACACGAATACCAAAAGTATCACCCATAAAAATACAAAAGTTAGATCTCATGTGATAGTCGATAATAACGATCTTTATAAATACTTTATGTGCCAAAAGATGCCATAAATAAGATATATTGCGTCACCTCGTCAAGAGATGGCGTGGAATACCCTTTTTATCCCATCTACACTATAGTTATACACGAACTGTCATCCTGTGTAAAGACCCTAATGCCGTACTAACTAACATTGTAATGCCGCGTTTCCATGCTTGCCAAGGCTCGGCAAGCGTTCACAAGCACAAGCGTATAAAGAGGGCGTTTGGCTTGGCTTGTGTAAGCTTGTGGACGCTTGTATCCGATCCGGTCTAGTGTCGGTTTTTGGACACTGATCAAATTGCGCTTGCGGCAAGCGCTTGCGACGCGTTCTCACGTTGGCGCGCGCTTAGTAGCTGCAGTGATCTCGCGACGAACACAAGTATATTTCCAAAAAAAAAAGAGTGGCTGGTCTAATGAAGAGTTTATCGTTTTTGGAATATTACCAGATATTTCTATGAATCTTTATCATTCACCATCTTCGTGGTCGTCGGGCTTTGCTTGCTTTTGTTTTACTTTGTTTGTATTTGGAATAAAAGTAAGTTAAACCAAACTTAAAAGCCAATACAAGTTCGGTGTCCGCCATGCTTGGATGTACGTAGCACACTGACGCATTCACAAGCGTGTAAACGACTTCCAAATTCCAAGCGAGATTTGTGGACGCTTGGGGCTTGTGGACGCTTGCCGAGCGTTGGCAAGCATGGAAACGCGGCATAAAAGCTTACCCTGAAAGCTATAAATAGAACTATAACTATTAGAAAAACAAAATGGTGAATTTTTAATCATTTTTTGCATTGTGACATTTTTTACTTTGGTATTTCCTATTTTATCTTAAGAATTTTTCTGCATTATTATAAGCAAAAATGTATGTTGACCCAAATGCCTTGAAATCAAAACTATTTATATCTTAAACCCTACTTTAAAAAATTTAATAAAAGTGCAATAAATGCTTGTAAATTCAATAAAAAATGGCAGATAAAATATCAAAGTGGTATACTATAATTTAATCATAGCTGCATTAGGAAGTATCACCGCTGCTTGGATGTCATACCAATTTCTGCTCCGTAGCTGTTATTTAATTTGAATCAGTCTTGAAGTCAGTGAGTCAGTCATTGTTATACTGACATTGTGACTTAAAATCGCGTTGATTATACGTTTAAAATCAAGAACTGGTTTTTACTGTACAAAACATTTGTACGTGTTTCGGTTGAAGTTAGTTACTTAGCTTTATTGGAATGTACATGGGCAATTTACATTTGCTTTATAAACAGATATTGTTGCTACTTAAACTTCACTACTCACAAGAGTAGCATCAGAGATCTATCAATTAGGAATTATGTGTTTATTTTGGATTCAATCAGTCTTATCATACAGGCACTTGCTTATTGAAAAGAGAGCAAATTACCAACCGTATCCTCCATTGTACTCGACATGGAGATGGTATTGACTCCAAACGTGAGTCCGCTCAAGTCGTCCAGAGCCGAGCGAGTGTTTGATTTCTCCATCTCTAGTTTACTCACTCTGTCGTCGAGCAAAGACACCTTGTCAGCCAGCGAGTCCACCTTCTCCGAGAGACTCCTCACGAGCTGGTAGAGATCGTTGACCTGATCGGGTCTTACGTCACTGTATACAACCGACTCCTGTTTTACGGGGGTGGACACAGAACTGGAGCTCAGAGACAGTTGAGCTTGGTAGAAGTTGGATTGCTTGAATTCCTTCAGCTCCGCGGGGGTCAGGAGGAATGCGACCACCTTGTCGACGTCATTGGCCTCGATGCTAGCCAGCACCTTCATAATAATAATATTATTACAACCACATAAACACTACATGCAAGCAGACACACATCTAACACAAAACACAATCATCTATTACACATAACACTAATGCTGGCCATATACGATCACATATACTTATCAAGTTTGCAGCGGACTTGACACTGCATCTAGTAAACTTGACGGTGTATGGCCACGGTATGACTATCTGGCTATCTCATGCAAAATGGATGCCGCGTCTAGTCAAACTGCAAACTTGACAAGTACACTGGATCGTGTTGGACATACACAATACCATAATGGGACCAGAATACTTGGCATATGCCTGTACCTGGTTCTTAATATCCGACTTCGAGTCGAGTGTAAAGAAATATATTTTCTAAATAACAATGTAATAGTTTCCTCTCCGACTCGATAGCTGGTTGAAAACAGAGAAGCTGTCATTACAGCAAAAACTATTTTTCAGCACAATTGATATAGACACATCAGCGTAGCTGCTCGTCTATAAATAAATAATAATAGTATTTATTTGCTTACCTTCTTCAGCTTATCCACATACAACTCCTGGACCGTGGGCTTGAGGCCGGCTATCAGGTTGTTCCTCTCGTGCCAGAAGTACGGGATGTTCTTGGCGGCGATGGCGTCGTGCAGCTCCTGCACCATGCACCGGAAGGTGGCGCTCAGCTTCGTCTCCCAGTATTTCCGGTCAGTCTTGTGTATTTTCCATAGAAATAGCGTCTTTATGTAGTAGCTGGCGATGGCTTTCATGCCTAGTGCGTCGCGGAGCTTCTTGACCTGAACAATTTGTCATTTTACTACGACTTGTATTCAAGTTGAAAAGTTTTTTTAGGAAGGTTACGCTGTCTAGGAAAATGTTGACTACCCCTGAAACGTTACTTTGACACATTTCTTCGTTTACATTTTTAATATTGAATTTTATTTCAGAGCTTTGGTAAATACTCAGCTTAAACTCTGAAAAACAATTCAAAACTAAAAATGTAAGCAAGGAACTGTCAAAATGATGTGTCAGGACTTACAGGGATCGTCAACATTTTCCTTAGCTAGTGTACAGTACCAGTCGGATGGTGTTCTTGAGCTGCTGGCAGCCCTTCATCATCTCGCGCTCGAACTCCTGGAAGGAGAGCCTCCAGCAGCGGCTGCGGGTCCTCTCGTCAGCCGCGCTCTTGTTCGGCTTGGGCACCACCAGCCACTCGCGCGCCTGACTGCCTTCTATCACTCTGTAATGTGACGAGTTGTTTTTTTACTTAAAATAAGTTAATGCTTGACTTCACCACAACCCTTATGTAAGTGGAGATGTGGTCCAGGACGGTGAGCGCACTTTTTAACTCCACGAGGAAAGAATGGATATCCGCCGTGCGAAGTCGTCAAGTAATCTCTTGACTAGAAGATACCCACTTTATAATCGACTTCTGTTGATCAAGCCCAACGCAAGCTACTAACTATTAATTTATATGCTATATATTTTCACACACCCACACATACACACACACACACACACACATTTATAGTATTGAAATAAACCTGGTGACGACCGTTTTGTTATTATAGGCATAGATACAAAAAATGTAAATCCATAATTGGCTTTAAGATTTTCTTCATATGATCTGTAATTTATGAAATTAAGAGCTGTGGATTTTGTTAATAAATAAAAATAAAATAAATAAAAAATAAAACTGTACCTGTATCCCTCCGGCCAGCGCTGCACCGCTAGAAACCGGATGACAGGCACCAAGTCTACATCCAGCGCGAAGTCATCTCCCCTCACATTGAGGGTGTACGCCGGCCCGCACGTCTTGTACTTCAGGTCGTACACCACTCCGTTCACCTCCACCCGCCCATCCATCTCGTTCACCGCCTTCTGCACCAGGCTGTGGATCCACTGACGGAACTTGTTCTGCAGGAAGTACTTGTCAGCGTCGCGCCAGTCTCGCGTCACCTTTAAATGGTTTTTACAATGATATTAAACTATAGATACGTTATGCCCTTACAAATCAACCAAAAAATCTGTTCCGACCGAGCTACAACACACACACGTTTATCTTTTGTTTCACTACACCAATCACTATTACATTGGTAAATTATGTAAAAGGCACTACTAAAATCATAAAAGTGAAAAGACAGCTAGACGGCCTCACTCAGAGGCAGCTATCAACTGTCTGAATTAAAATCGCTACACTTGTCTAAATTCGACTGACATAATTTCAGCGCCATCTTGGCATATCTTGTATATAATATCATTGGGTTTTTAAACGCTTTTATTAGCTTGTTCTGTATGTGTATGTAACAGATTTCCACATAATTTTCACCAATTTCAATACAGTACATTAGTAATTCAGTACATCCTGTACTTCATTTGAAGTCAATTTTTTTTGTTAAAATGTTTTCGTCAGGGGTTAACAAAAATACAAACGCGCGAGTAGGTACCTTGTGTCGAGTCTCCCAATCCTTCTGCTTGTCGAGGTTGTCGAAGGGCTTGGTGATCTTCATCTTGACGAAGCCGGGCTCATCGTTCTCCAGCGTGATGCCGTTCTCGCCCTCCTCGTAGCAGATAGGCAGCTTCACCACGATATCCATGTCGAACTCGTCCAGCTTCGATACCTTGATGCCGTCGTACACGCTGCCCGCGTACATTACCTGCAAGGTTAGTTACAATACAATAGGATCAATTTTATTTTCAAGGTCACGAACACTATAGGTAAAACACACTTAAAAAATGTGAGCCGTCATGGGGCGGCCGGCAGATGTGAAACATCGAAATTATTTTATACAACTAATAGGCATGAAAGTACAGATTATGACAGGAAATATGGCATGATGAAAAAATACAATATTACGAATTGTCTCCAGAAAATGATGACAGTTTTGTCCTACTGTATGCTACAGTCTATCAAACTAACTTTATTTATGATTACCCACATTGTGTTATTATTTTTTTTTTCATATTGCCCTACCATAATAATATAGTGCGGCGAAGCGTCGCCACTCACCGCGCCAAAAATCAGGTTTACCCCTCGCCTATAGAT